>CAUJNA010003402.1:71369-89117 GCA_963377175.1 Effrenium voratum | reverse complement strand
GGATCCCCGGCCAATCCCTCCTGAAAGGGGGCCGTGATGAAGATTTGTCTGCTTGCAGGAATCGGTTCCAGCTCGAAAGCGGATACGACAATCCCTCCTGAAAGGGGGCCGTGATGAAGGTTGTCCCGGCCAATCCCTCCTGAAAGGGGGCCGTGATGAAGGTTGTCCCGGCCAATCCCTCCTGAAAGGGGGCCGTGATGAAGGTTGTCTTGGGGATCTGCTTTTCGAGCTGGAATCCGGCATTCCAGCTCGAAAAGCGGATCCCCGGCCAATCCCTCCTGAAAGGGGGCCGTGATGAAAGCGGGCCGTGGAAGGTTGTCTTGGGGATCCGAGCTGGAATCCGGCATTCCAGCTCGAAAAGCGGATCCCCGGCCAATCCCTCCTGAAAGGGGGCCGTGATGAAGGTTGTCTTGGGGATCCGCTTTTCGAGCTGGAATCCGGCATTCCAGCTCGAAAAGCGGGCCTTAGAAATCCTTAGAAAGGAGCCTTAGAAAGGAGCCTTAGAAAGGAGCCTTAGAAAGGAGCCTTAGAAAGGAGCCGTAGAAAGGAGCCTTAGAAAGGAGCCTTAGAAAGGAGCCTTAGAAAGGAAGGAGCTTCCTACCCCTATACTTTTCCGCGTGTAGTGGCTTCACTTCCGTAAGCAGTGACAGTTTCACTTCCGTAAGCAGTGACACCTTTTCCGCTCAGAGTGATCATGATTCCGCAAGATGTGACAAGTCTTCTTGCGGAGCGGTACATGCTGGAAAAATGGGCGACTGTACAGCTCAGCTAGAACAGTGGGAAGCGCCCTTCCTTTAGCTGATCAAGTTTACGGCAATTGACTGCGGAGTCCAACGCGATTTCAACCCAAACCGACAGGTTCTCCAAATTATGTTTGGGTTCCCTTAATCCACCATCTAGAGAATCGCTTTTCACGGTGTCACTTTAATGAAGCCAGTTGCAAAAAAGCTACACATATGGCAAATATTAATATTCGAATGCATGCCAACTAACTATGCCTACATTCATATGTCGTCGTATATATGTATATATATATATATATATATTTGAACGCGTGCCAGCCCCATGGCTGAGTGCGTCGCGATACCGTGTCCCACACTTCGGCAGGCCACGTGCTGTACAAATACAAAACGGACGGCCCTTGCCCTCGGCCATTTGCCGGATCCGCCCATCTATTGGGGGCTCTGTACAGGAAGCGTCCGGCATGCGGCACGATGAGTCAAACTCGAGCCGAAAACTGATTGTGTGTGTGTGTGTGTGATCATGTTCCAGAAAACACACGCATCCTGCAAAATCCGAAGTCCAGCTGTTGGGCCCTTCGAAACACGCAACTCCTCGCGCGAAGCGCGCGAATATGCAACGCCTCGCGGGGCGCCCTAGACTCGTTTTCTTCCGCCTCAAAAGGCCAGGACTGCGAACTCCACGATGCCTGTGGTCTTCGGCCGCCGCACGGGTCGCGCAACCATCATCTCGTCCTCGTCCTCTTCCACCTCCAAGAAGGTCCGGCGCACTACCACCCGGTGCGAAGGCAGCGCTTTCTTCAGGCTCTTCGGTTCTGCTGACGCGACGTCCACGACGCGCGGCTGCACGTCCGCATGGAAGCTCGGAGCGGTGGATCCGCCATTGGCCCTGCGGTAGGCCTTCTTCTGCAGCAGGAAAGCCTCAACGAAGCGGTCCTTCACTGCCTCCCACTCCTTGCACGGGTTGGCAATTTGCGCCTGTAGCCCCCACAAAGAATATTCAAATCAATTGAAAGGGGACATGAGAAGCGGCTTGGTGCCCTTTGGTTAGGGGTACAACCCCGTCCTTGCGCGCCACCACGCACTGGTAGGGCACCAGTCGCTGCCCGTCCAAGGCATTGTAGGCCGCCAGTTCCAAACCCAGGCGAGAGGCGAAGGTTCGCACGTAGTCCGACACGCAGAAGCGGGTGCCTTCCAGGGCTGCGCAATGCTCAAAGCATGGTTTAGACTCCACCTTTAGGGAACCTCCTTCCTTCAAAACGATTTGATGGTTGAAACAATGGAAGATTAACAACCTCCTTTTGGCTTTCAATTGAAGGAATCGGGCCAAGGGGTAGTCAAACATGGCTGAAACCATGCAGGGCTCTTCGTTGAATCAGCTTTTTGCACGCGGCACCTTCTCCGCAGCCGTTCGGGGCCATGTCTGGGTTGAAGCGCGTCCAGTGCTCCAAGCCCGCGCTCTGCCCGGCACTGATGGACACCGTCGCCTAATCGGAAGCCGGGCGAATCAGCCCCCTTGTTCAAATTGGCTTGGAAAGTAATACAAACAACTTGTTTAACCACGTGGGGTTCCCAAACCCGGGGTTGATCGTTTCGGGTTTAAACCCGACCTCCATGGTCGCGCCGGTTGGGACCAGCGGCAGCCCACGCCGGCAGGACTGGACGGGGAGCACCGTGTAGCCCCGGGCCTGTGCTATGGATGCGGACAAGGCCGCCCTTCTTTTGCGGGAATCGTTCTCCCGCGTTTGTGGAATGATTTTGCTGGGTCCATTTCAGGGTTGGTGATACCAACATGTCAAGGGGAATTCCCAGGACAACTTTGTCATTTATGGGATTGCCCTGGCCACTATGCCACTCACAGAAAGCGGCGACCTAAAATATTCCTTGATATCAAACCAATCCAAGGAAACCAAAACCCTTCACCAAGTTGCTACCCAGTGTGCGTTGGTCATCTTTTAGGAACTCGGAGCAACCCTGCCTGGAACTGCTCGAGGGTGCGAGCCACAGCCATGGTGAGTCCAAGTCAAAGGATCTTTACACAGAGGCGGTCACTCGCTTGAGCCAACAGTTACATACCACAATTTCTCTTACGGGGCGGTGTGAGTCGACCAGCAAAATTCCATGGGGGTCCTGGCAACTTACAGAACATAATCTCAGAGAATGGGGAACTCAGCCCTAGAACCAAAGCAAAATGAACTTCTGAGGGTCTGAGTCCCTCTCTTGCGGAGCGGTACATGCTGGAAAAATGGGCGACTGTACTCAGCTAGAACAGTAGGAAGCGCCGTTCCTCGCCTGGCTGCGGAGTCCAACTTCAACCCAAACCGACAGGTTCTCCAAATTATGTTTGGGTGTGGTGTCCTGCAAACTACTATCTCGAGAATCGCTTTTCAGGGTGTCACTTTAATGAAGCCAGTTGCAAAAAGGCTACACACTCGGCACATATTCATGTTTGAATGCCTGCCAACTAGCTATGTGTATATTCAAATGTAAATGTGTATGTGCATATATATATACATATGTATATATATATATATATGTACGTGAATAGATATATATATATATATATATGAATATATATATATATATTTATTTGAACGCGTGCCAGCCCCATGGCTGAGTGCGTCGCGATACCGTGTGCCACACTTCGGCAGGCCACGTGCTGTACAAATACAAAACGGACGGCCCTCGCCCTCGGCCATTTGCCGGATCCGCCCATCTATTGGGGGCTCTGTACAGGAAACGTCCGGCATGCGGCACGATGAGTCAAATTCGAGCCGAAAACTCATTGTGTCTGTGTGTGATCATGTTCCAGAAAACAAAGGCATCCTGCAAAATCCGAAGGCAGCTTTTGGGCCCTTCGAAACACGCAACTCCTTTCGCGAAGCGCGCGAATATGCAACGCCTCGCGCAGGGCGCCCTAAACTCGTTTTCTTCCGCCTCAAAAGGCCAGGACTGCGAACTCCACGATGCCTGTGGTCTTCGGCCGCCGCACGGGCCGCGCAACCATCATCTCGTCCTCGTCCTCTTCCACCTCCAAGAAGGTCCGGCGCACTACCACCCGGTGCGAAGGCAGCGCTTTCTTCAGGCTCTTCGGTTCTGCTGACGCGACGTCCACGACGCGCGGCTGCACGTCCGCATGGAAGCTCGGGGCGGTGGATCCGCCATTGGCCCTGCGGTAGGCCTTCTTCTGCAGCAGGAAAGCCTCAACGAAGCGATCCTTCACTGCCTCCCACTCCTTGCACGGGTTGGCAATTTGCGCCTGTAGCCCCCACAAAGAATCACCCGGAAAAAAGGAACTGAAAAGCTGTTCGGTGCCCCTTGCACGTTAAGAAAATCCATGTCCTTGCGCGCCACCACGCACTGGTAGGGCACCAGCCGCTGCCCGTCCATGGCATTGTAGGCCGCCAGTTCCAAACCCAGGCGAGAGGCGAAGGTTCGCACGTAGTCCGACACGCAGAAGCGGGTGCCTTCCAGGGCTGCGCAATGCTCAAAGCATGGTTTAGACTCCACCTTTAGGGAACCTCCTTCCTTCAAAAGGATTTGATGGTTGAAACAATGGAAGATTAACAACCTCCTTTTGGCTTTCAATTGAAGGAATCGGGCCAAGGGGTAGTCAAACATGGCTGAAACCATGCAGGGCTCTTCGTTGAATCAGCTTTTTGCACGCGGCACCTTCTCCGCAGCCGTTCGGGGCCATGTCTGGGTTGAAGCGCGTCCAGTGCTCCAAGCCCGCGCTCTGCCCTGCGCTGATGGACACCGTCGCCTAATCGGAAGTCGGGCGAATCAGCCCCCTTGTTCAAATTGGCTTGGAAAGTATTTACATACAAATTGTTTAACCACCTGGGGTTCCCAAACCCGGGGTTGATCGTTTTGGGTTTAAACCCGACCTCCATGGTCGCGTCGGTTGGGACCAGCGGCAGCCCACGCCGGCAGGACTGGACGGTGAGCACCGTGTAGCCCCGGGCCTGTGCTATGGATGCGGACAAGGCCGCCCTTCTTTTGCGGGAATCGTTCTCCCGCGTTTGTGGAATGATTTTGCTGGGTCCATTTCAGGGTTGGGGGATTCCCAGGACTACTTTATCACTTATGGGTTTGCCCTGGCCGCTACTCACAGAAAGTAGCAACCTAAAATGTGCCCGCACTTGATCTCAAACCAATCCACCAACTTGCTACCCAGCGTGCGTTGGTCATCTTTTAGGAACTCGGAGCAACCCTGCCTGGAACTGCTCGAGGGTGCGAGCCACAGCCATGGTGAGTCCAAGTCAAAGGATCTTTACACAGAGGCGGTCACTCGCTTGAGCCAACAGTTACATACCTTACGGGGTGGTGTGATTCGACCAGCCAAATTCCATGGGGGTCCTGGCAACTTGCAGAACATAATCTCAGAGAATGGGGAACTCAGCCCTAGAACCAAAGTAAAATGAACTTCTGAGGGTCTGAGTCCCTCTCTTGCGGAGCGGTACATGCTGGAAAAATGGGCGACTGTACAGCTCAGCTAGAACAGTGGGAAGCGCCCTTCCTTTAGCTGATCAAGTTTACGGCAATTGACTGCGGAGTCCAACGCGATTTCAACCCAAACCGACAGGTTCTCAAAATTCTGTTTGGGTTCCCTTAATCCACCATCTAGAGAATCGCTTTTCACGGTGTCACTTTAATGAAGCCAGTTGCAAAAAAACTACACATATGGCAAATATTAATATTCGAATGCATGCCAACTAACTATGCCAATATTCATATGTCGTCGTATATATGTATATAGATGTGTATATATATATATATATATATATTTGAACGCGTGCCAGCCCCATGGCTGAGTGCGTCGCGATACCGTGTGCCACACTTCGGCAGGCCACGTGCTGTACAAATACAAAACGGACGGCCCTCGCCCTCGGCCATTTGCCGGATCCGCCCATCTATTGGGGGCTCTGTACAGGAAGCGTCCGGCATGCGGCACGATGAGTCAAAGTCAAGCCGAAAACTGATTGTGTGTGTGTGATCATGTTCCAGAAAACACACGCATCCTGCAAAATCCGAAGGCCAGCTTTTGGGCCCTTCGAAACACGCAACTCCTTTCGCGAAGCGCGCGAATATGCAACGCCTCGCGCAGGGCATCTCATTTTCTTCCGCCTCAAAAGGCCAGGACTGCGAACTCCACGATGCCTGTGGTCTTCGGCCGCCGCACGGGCCGCGCAACCATCATCTCGTCCTCGTCCTCTTCCACCTCCAAGAAGGTCCGGCGCACTACCACCCGGTGCGAAGGCAGCGCTTTCTTCAGGCTCTTCGGTTCTGCTGACGCGACGTCCACGACGCGCGGCTGCACGTCCGCATGGAAGCTCGGGGCGGTGGATCCGCCATTGGCCCTGCGGTAGGCCTTCTTCTGCAGCAGGAAAGCCTCAACGAAGCGGTCCTTCACTGCCTCCCACTCCTTGCACGGGTTGGCAATTTGCGCCTGTAGCCCCCACAAAGAATCACCCGGAAAAAAGGAACTGAAAAGCTGTTCGGTGCCCCTTGCACGTTAAGAAAATCCCTGTCCTTGCGCGCCACCACGCACTGGTAGGGCACCAGCCGCTGGCCGTCCATGGCATTGTAGGCCGCCAGCTCCAAACCCAGGCGAGAGGCGAAGGTTCGCACGTAGTCCGACACGCAGAAGCGGGTGCCTTCCAGGGCTGCGCAATGCTCAAAGCATGGTTTAGACTCCACCTATAGGGAACGGCTTCCTTCAAAAGGATTTGTTGGTTGAAACAATGGAAGATGAACAACCTCCGGCAGTCAAACATGGCTGAACCATGAAGGGCTGGTCGTTGAATCAACTTTTTGCACCCGGCGCCTTCTCCGCAGCCGTTCGGGGCCATATCTGGGCTGAAGCGCGTCCAGTGCTCCAAGCCCGCGCTCTGCCCTGCGCTGATGGACACCGTCGCCTAGTCGGAAGTCGGGCGAATCAGCCCCCTTGTTCAAATTGGCTTGGAAAGTATTTACATACAAATTGCTTAACCACGTGGGCTTCACAAACCAGGGGTTGATCGTTGCGGGTGTTTTTGCTACCCCGACCTCCATGGTCGCGTCGGTTGGGACCAGCGGCAGCCCACGCCGGCAGGACTGGACGGTGAGCACCGTGTAGCCCCGGGCCTGTGCTATGGATGCGGACAAGGCCGCCCTTCTTTTGCGGGAATCGTTCTCCCGCGTTTGTGGAATGATTTTGCTGGGTCCATTTCAGGGTTGGTGATACCAACATGTCAAGGGGGATTCCCAGGACTACTTTGTCATTTATGGGATTGCCCTGGCCACTATGCCACTCACAGAAAGCGGCGACCTAAAATATTCCCTTGATATCAAACCAATCCAAGGAAACCAAAACCCTTCACCAAGTTGCTACCCAGTGTGCGTTGGTCATCTTTTAGGAACTCGGAGCAACCCTGCCTGGAACTGCTCGAGGGTGCGAGCCACAGCCATGGTGAGTCCAAGTCAAAGGATCTTTACACAGAGGCGGTCACTTGCTTGAGCCCACAGTTACATACCGCAATTTCTCTTACTGGGTGGGGTGTTTCGACCAGCCAAATTCCATGGGGGTCCCGGCAACTTGCAGAACATAATCTCAGAGAATGGCGGACCCACCCAGAACCAAAGTAAAATGAACTTCTGAGGGACTGAATCTTGTTTGGGGGAGCGGAACGTGCTGGAAAATTATGTTTGGGTGTGGTGTCCCGTAAACTACTATCTCGAGAATCGCTTTTCAGGGTATCACTTTAATGAAGCCAGTTGCAAAAAAGCTACACACTTGGCACATATTCATGTTTGAATGCCTGCCAACTAGCTATGTGTATATTCATATGTAAATGTATATATATATATGTATGAGAATAGATAAATATATATATATATATATATGTGAATATATATATATATATGTATAGATAGATATGTGTGTCTCCGTATTTGAACGCGTGCCAGCCCCATGGCTGACTGCGTCGCGATACCGTGTGCCACACTTCGGCAGGCCACGTGCTGTACAAATACAAAACGGACGGCCCTCGCCCTCGGCCATTTGCCGGATCCGCCCATCTATTGGGGGCTCTGTACAGGAAACGTCCGGCATGCGGCACGATGAGTCAAATTCGAGCCGAAAACTGATTGTGTGTGTGTGTGATCATGTTCCAGAAAACACACGCATCCTGCAAAATCCGAAGGCCAGCTTTTGGGCCCTTCGAAACACGCAACTCCTCGCGCGAAGCGCGCGAATATGCAACGCCTCGCGCAGGGCAACTCGTTTTCTTCCGCCTCAAAAGGCCAGGACTGCGAACTCCACGATGCCTGTGGTCTTCGGCCGCCGCACGGGCCGCGCAACCATCATCTCGTCCTCGTCCTCTTCCACCTCCAAGAAGGTCCGGCGCACTACCACCCGGTGCGAAGGCAGCGCTTTCTTCAGGCTCTTCGGTTCTGCTGACGCGACGTCCACGACGCGCGGCTGCACGTCCGCATGGAAGCTCGGGGCGGTGGATCCGCCATTGGCCCTGCGGTAGGCCTTCTTCTGCAGCAGGAAAGCCTCAACGAAGCGGTCCTTCACTGCCTCCCACTCCTTGCACGGGTTGGCAATTTGCGCATGTAGCCCCCACAAAGAATCACCCGGAAAAAAGGAACTGAAAAGCTGTTCGGTGCCCCTTGCACGTTAAGAAAATCCCTGTCCTTGCGCGCCACCACGCACTGGTAGGGCACCAGTCGCTGCCCGTCCAACGCATTGTAGGCCGCCAGTTCCAAACCCAGGCGAGAGGCGAAGGTTCGCACGTAGTCCGACACGCAGAAGCGGGTGCCTTCCAGGGCTGCGCAATGCTCAAGGCATGGTTTGGGAACCTCCTTTGGGCTTCCTTCAAAAGGATGTGTTGGTTGAAACAATGGAAGATTAACAACCTCCTTTTGGCTTTCAATGGAAGGAATCGGACCAAGGGGTAGTCAAACATGGCTGAACCATGCAGGGCTGGTCGTTGAATCAGCTTTTTGCAGTTCGGGGCCATGTCTGGGCTGAAGCGCGTCCAGTGCTCCAAGCCCGCGCTCTGCCCGGCACTGATGGACACCGTCGCCTAATCGGAAGCCGGGCGAATCAGCCCCCTTGTTCAAATTGGCTTGGAAAGTATTTACATACAAACTGCTTAACCACGTGGGCTTCACAAACCAGGGGTTGATCGTTTCGGGTGCTTTTGTTACCCGACCTCCATGGTCGCGTCGGTTGGGACCAGCGGCAGCCCACGCCGGCAGGACTGGACGGTGAGCACCGTGTAGCCCCGGGCCTGTGCTAGGATGCGGACAAGGCCGCCCTTCTTTTGCGGGAATCGTTCTCCCGCGTTTGTGGAATGATTTTGCTGGGTCCATTTCAGGGTTGGTGATACCAACATGTCAAGGGGGATTCCCAGGACTACTTTGTCATTTATGGGATTGCCCTGGCCACTATGCCACTCACAGAAAGCGGCGACCTAAAATATTCCCTTGATATCAAACCAATCCAAGGAAACCAAAACCCTTCACCAAGTTGCTACCCAGTGTGCGTTGGCCATCTTTTAGGAACTCGGAGCAACCCTGCCTGGAACTGCTCGAGGGTGCGAGCCACAGCCATGGAGAGTCCAAGTAAAAGGATCTTTACACAGAGGCGGTCACTCGCTTGAGCCAACAGTTACATACCACAATTTCTCTTACGGGGCGGTGTGAGTCGACCAGCCAAATTTCGAGAATGGGGAACTCAGCCCTAGAACCAAAGTAAAATGAACTTCTGAGGGTCTGAGTCCCTCTCTTGCGGAGCGGTACATGCTGGAAAAATGGGCGACTGTACTCAGCTAGAACAGTAGGAAGCGTTCAGGGTGTCACTTTAATGAAGCCAGTTGCACAAAGGCTACACACTTGGCACATGTTCATGGGGAACTCAGCCCTAGAACCAAAGTAAAATGAACTTCTGAGGGTCTGAGTCCCTCTCTTGCGGAGCGGTACATGCTGGAAAAATGGGCGACTGTACTCAGCTAGAACAGTAGGAAGCGCCGTTTCTTGCCTGGCTGCGGAGTCCAACACGATTTCAACCCAAACCGACAGGTTCTCCAAATTATGTTTGGGTGTGGTGTCCTGCAAAACTACTATCTCGAGAATCGCTTTTCAGGGTGTCACTTTAATGAAGCCAGTTGCACAAAGGCTACACACTTGGCACATATTCATGTTTGAATGCCTGCCAACTAGCTATGTGTATATTCATATGTAAATGTATATATATGTATGAGATAGATATATATATATATATACATGGTACAGCGTTGCCAGCCCCCCCCCCCCCCACCAATCATGGGTCAGACAAGTACCCCCCCCCCTGTGGTTGTGGTCCTGTGGTTGGGTTGTGGTGGTTTAGAGTTGGTTTAGAATTGGTTTGTAGGGTATATTTAGGGTGTATTTAGGGTTAGTTTAGGGTTGGTTTAGGGTTGGTTTATGTTGATTTAGGGTTGGTTTAGGGTTGGTTTAGGTTTACGGTTTAGGGTTTGGTTTAGGGTGTATTTAGGGTTGGTTTAGGGTTAGTTTAGGGTTGGTTTAGGGTTGGCTTAGGTTTAGGGTTTATTGTTTAGGGATTGGTTTAGGGTGCATTTTGGGGTTAGTTTAGGGTTGGTTTAGGGTTAGTTTACGGTTGGTTTATGTTGATTTAGGGTTGGTTTAGGTTTAGAGGTCTACGGTTTAGGGTTTGGTTTAGGGGGTATTTAGGGTTCGTTTAGGGTTAGTTTAGGGTTGGTTTATGGTTGGTTGCGGGTTGGGCTGTCCTGGGGGTGGGGGTGTCGGGGTGACGGGGTGTCGGGGTGTCGGGGTGCGAGTTCAGGGGGTCGGGGTGGGGGTGGGACCGTAGGTGACAGGATCCGGGGGCTCGGGGTCTCGGGCCGGGGGCGGGGGGGGGGTCCTGGGGGACCCATACCATATGGGGGGGGGGGGGTAGCAACACGGAACACGGGACCATATATATATATATGTATATATATATATATGTATATATGTTAATATATATATATATATATATATATATGTGTCTCCGTATTTGAACGCGTGTCAGCCCCATGGCTGACTGCGTCGCGATACCGTGTGCCACACTTCGGCAGGCCACGTGCTGTACAAATACAAAACGGACGGCCCTCGCCCTCGGCCATTTGCCGGATCCGCCCATCTATTGGGGGCTCTGTACAGGAAACGTCCGGCATGCGGCACGATGAGTCAAATTCGAGCCGAAAACTGATTGTGTGGGTGTGTGTGATCATGTTCCAGAAAACACACGCATCCTGCAAAATCCGAAGGCCAGCTTTTGGGCCCTTCGAAACACGCAACTCCTCGCGCGAAGCGCGCGAATATGCAACGCCTCGCGCAGGGCATCTCATTTTCTTCCGCCTCAAAAGGCCAGGACTGCGAACTCCACGATGCCTGTGGTCTTCGGCCGCCGCACGGGCCGCGCAACCATCATCTCGTCCTCGTCCTCTTCCACCTCCAAGAAGGTCCGGCGCACTACCACCCGGTGCGAAGGCAGCGCTTTCTTCAGGCTCTTCGGTTCTGCTGACGCGACGTCCACGACGCGCGGCTGCACGTCCGCATGGAAGCTCGGGGCGGTGGATCCGCCATTGGCCCTGCGGTAGGCCTTCTTCTGCAGCAGGAAAGCCTCAACGAAGCGATCCTTCACTGCCTCCCACTCCTTGCACGGGTTGGCAATTTGCGCCTGTAGCCCCCACAAAGAATCACCCGGAAAAAAGGAACTGAAAAGCTGTTCGGTGCCCCTTGCACGTTAAGAAAATCCCTGTCCTTGCGCGCCACCACGCACTGGTAGGGCACCAGCCGCTGGCCGTCCATGGCATTGTAGGCCGCCAGCTCCAAACCCAGGCGAGAGGCGAAGGTTCGCACGTAGTCCGACACGCAGAAGCGGGTGCCTTCCAGGGCTGCGCAATGCTCAAAGCATGGTTTAGACTCCACCTATAGGGAACCTCTTTTGGGCTTCCTTCAAAAGGATTTGTTGGTTGAAACAATGGAAGATGAACAACCTCCGGCAGTCAAACATGGCTGAACCATGCAGGGCTGGTCGTTGAATCAACTTTTTGCACCCGGCGCCTTCTCCGCAGCCGTTCGGGGCCATATCTGGGCCGAAGCGCGTCCAGTGCTCCAAGCCCGCGCTCTGCCCTGTGCTGATGGACACCGTCGCCTAGTCGGAAGTCGGGCGAATCAGCCCCCTTGTTCAAATTGGAATGGAAAGTATTTACATACAAAATGCTCAACCACGTGGGCTTCACAAACCAGGGGTTGATCGTTTCGGGTGCTTTTGTTACCCGACCTCCATGGTCGCGTCGGTTGGGACCAGCGGCAGCCCACGCCGGCAGGACTGGACGGTGAGCACCGTGTAGCCCCGGGCCTGTGCTATGGATGCGGACAAGGCCGCCCTTCTTTTGCGGGAATCGTTCTCCCGCGTTTGTGGAATGATTTTGCTGGGTCCATTTCAGGGTTGGTGATACCAACATGTCAAGGGGGATTCCCAGGACTACTTTGTCATTTATGGGATTGCCCTGGCCACTATGCCACTCACAGAAAGCGGCGACCTAAAATATTCCCTTGATATCAAACCAATCCAAGGAAACCAAAACCCTTCACCAAGTTGCTACCCAGTGTGCGTTGGTCATCTTTTAGGAACTCGGAGCAACCCTGCCTGGAGCTGCTCGAGGGTGCGAGCCACAGCCATGGTGAGTCCAAGTCAAAGGATCTTTACACAGAGGCGGTCACTTGCTTGAGCCCACAGTTACATACCGCAATTTCTCTTACTGGGTGGGGTGTTTCGACCAGCCAAATTCCATGGGGGTCCCGGCAACTTGCAGAACATAATCTCAGAGAATGGCGGACCCACCCAGAACCAAAGTAAAATGAACTTCTGAGGGGCTGAATCTTGTTTGGGGGAGCGGAACGTGCTGGAAAAATTGGCGACTGTACGCAGCTAGAACAGTAGGAAGCGCCGTTCCTTGCCTGGCTGCGGAGTCCAACACGATTTCAACCCAAACCGACAGGTTCTCCAAATTATGTTTGGGTGTGGTGTCCCGTAAACTACTATCTCGAGAATCGCTTTTCAGGGTGTCACTTTAATGAAGCCAGTTGCAAAAAGGCTACGCACTTGGCACATATTCATGTTTGAATGCCTGCCAACTAGCTATGTGTATATTTATATGTAAATGTATATATATATATAGGTATGAGAATAGATATATATATATATGTTTATATGTGAATTTGTATATAGAGAGAGATATGTGTGTCTCCGTATTTGAACGCGTGCCATGGCTGACTGCGTCGCGATACCGTGTGCCACACTTCGGCAGGCCACGTGCTGTACAAATACAAAACGGACGGCCCTCGCCCTCGGCCATTTGCCGGATCCGCCCATCTATTGGGGGCTCTGTACAGGAAACGTCCGGCATGCGGCACGATGAGTCAAATTCGAGCCGAAAACTGATTGTGTGTGTGTGTGATCATGTTCCAGAAAACACACGCATCCTGCAAAATCCGAAGGCCAGCTTTTGGGCCCTTCGAAACACGCAACTCCTCGCGCGAAGCGCGCGAATATGCAACGCCTCGCGCAGGGCAACTCGTTTTCTTCCGCCTCAAAAGGCCAGGACTGCGAACTCCACGATGCCTGTGGTCTTCGGCCGCCGCACGGGCCGCGCAACCATCATCTCGTCCTCGTCCTCTTCCACCTCCAAGAAGGTCCGGCGCACTACCACCCGGTTGATCGTTTCGGGGTGCTTTGCGGTGTTACCCGACCTTCCTGCACTGGGGTCGCGCCGGTCGCGTTGGGACCAGCACTGGCACCAGCCGCACGCCGGCTCCAAGGCAGAGGCTGGACGGGTGCAGCACCGTGTAGCCCCGGGCCTGTGCTATGGATGCGGACAAGGCCGCCCTTCTTTTGCGGGAATCGTTCTCCCGCGTTTGTGGAATGATTTTGCTGGGTCCATTTCAGGGTTGGTGATACCAACATGTCAAGGGGAATTCCCAGGACAACTTTGTCATTTATGGGATTGCCCTGGCCACTATGCCACTCACAGAAAGCGGCGACCTAAAATATTCCTTGATATCAAACCAATCCAAGGAAACCAAAACCCTTCACCAAGTTGCTACCCAGTGTGCGTTGGTCATCTTTTAGGAACTCGGAGCAACCCTGCCTGGAGCTGCTCGAGGGTGCGAGCCACAGCCATGGTGAGTCCAAGTCAAAGGATCTTTACACAGAGGCGGTCACTTGCTTGAGCCCACAGTTACATACCGCAATTTCTCTTACTGGGTGGGGTGTTTCGACCAGCCAAATTCCATCGGGGTCCCGGCAACTTGCAGAACATAATCTCAGAGAATGGCGGACCCACCCAGAACCAAAGTAAAATGAACTTCTGAGGGGCTGAATCTTGTTTGGGGGAGCGGAACGTGCTGGAAAAATTGGCGACTGTACGCAGCTAGAACAGTAGGAAGCGCCGTTCCTTGCCTGGCTGGGGAGTCCAACACGATTTCAACCCAAACCGACAGGTTCTCCAAATTATGTTTGGGTGTGGTGTCCCGTAAACTACTATCTCGAGAATCGCTTTTCAGGGTGTCACTTTAATGAAGCCAGTTGCAAAAAGGCTACACACTTGGCACATATTCATGTTTGAATGCCTGCCAACTAGCTATGTGTATATTCATATGTAAATGTATATATATATATATATGTATGAGAATAGATATATATATATATATATATGTAGATAATAGATATGTGAATATATATATATAGAGAGATATGTGTGTCTCCGTATTTGAACGCGTGCCATGGCTGACGCGCGCGATACTGCAGCCACACTGCAGGCCACGTGCTGCACAAATACAAACGGACGGCTCTCGCTCGGCCATTGCCGGATCCGCCCATCTATTGGGGGCTCTGTACAGGAAACGTCCGGCATGCGGCACGATGAGTCACCCGAGCGAAAAACTGATTGTGTGTGATCATATGTTCCAGAAAACACACGCATCCTGCAAAATCCCGAAGGCCAGCTAGTCTTCGAAACACGCAACTCCTCGCGCCAGCTGCGAATATAACGCCTCGCGCAGGGCATCTCATTTTCTTCCGCCTCAAAGGCCAGACTGCGAACCCACTGACGTGCCTGTGGTTCCCGGCGCCGCACGGCCGCAACCATCATCTTCGTCCGTCCCTCTTCCACCTGGTCCGGCGCACTACCACCCGGTGCGAAGGCAGCGCTTTCTTCAGGCTCTTCGGTTCTGCTGACGCGACGTCCACGACGCGCGGCTGCACGTCCGCATGGAAGCTCGGGGCGGTGGATCCGCCATTGGCCCTGCGGTAGGCCTTCTTCTGCAGCAGGAAAGCCTCAACGAAGCGGTCCTTCACTGCCTCCCACTCCTTGCACGGGTTGGCAATTTGCGCCGGTAGCCCCCACAAAGAATCACCCGGAAAAAAGGAACTGAAAAGCTGTTCGGTGCCCCTTGCACGTTAAGAAAATCCCTGTCCTTGCGCGCCACCACGCACTGGTAGGGCACCAGCCGCTGGCCGTCCAAGGCATTGTAGGCCGCCAGCTCCAAACCCAGGCGAGAGGCGAAGGTTCGCACGTAGTCCGACACGCAGAAGCGGGTGCCTTCCAGGGCTGCGCAATGCTCAAAGCATGGTTTAGACTCCACCTTTAGGGAACCTCCTTTGGGCTTCCTTCAAAAGGATTTGTTGGTTGAAACAATGGAAGATGAACAACCTCCGGCAGTCAAACATGGCTGAACCATGCAGGGCTGGTCGTTGAATCAACTTTTTGCACCCGGCGCCTTCTCCGCAGCCGCTCGGGGCCATATCTGGGCTGAAGCGCGTCCAGTGCTCCAAGCCCAAGCTCTGCCCGGCACTGATGGACACCGTCGCCTAAGCGGGAGCCGGGCGAATCAGCTTGGTTCAAATTGGATTGAAAAGCAATACAAACAACTTGTTTAACCACGTGGGCTTCTCAAACCCGGGGTTGATCGTTTCGGGTTTAAGCCCGACCTCCGTGGTCGCGTCGGTTGGGACCAGCGGCAGCCCACGCCGGCAGGACTGGACGGTGAGCACCGTGTAGCCCCGGGCCTGTGCTATGGTTGGTGGCAAACCCACCCTTTCTGTGGTGCAAAGGGGACTCCCATGAACACATGATCACTTAGGAGTCTCTCTGCACTCACAGAAAGTGGCAGCGTGAAATGGTTCCTTGATATCAAACCAATCCAAGGAAACCAAAACCCTTCACCAAGTTGCTACCCAGAACAACTCGGAGCAACCCTGCCTGGAACTGCTCGAGGGTGCGAGCCACAGCCATGGTGAGTCCAAGTCAAAGGATCTTTACACAGAGGCGGACACTTGCTTGAGCCAACAGTTACTTACCGCAATTTATCTTACTGGGTGGTGGTGTGAGAAGTGAACGTCCTCTTGCACCGGGCACACATGGGATGCGTGGCAAGCATTCAATTTATTCCAGTACCCGAAACCCAGACTGATCAACCGGTGTGAACCTTTTGCCTCAGATGAGGGTGCATTGACCCCTGCTCACGCAGTGTATTGTTTACTTCACCATATTCTCAAGGAGATTGCCTTATTAGACTGCTCTCCATGCGAACCCTAGAAAGCCCCCAACGGAAGGGCGCAAGGATCTCCTGCCTGAAGCCCTGCAAGCAAAAAGGAGTTGACCCGTTCAAGCCACCAAAAGGTGGTAACCAACAGATCAGCCACCTCTCCCAACAGGTGCCCTAAGAGGGCCCCCTGTTCATGGGGAGTCCAACAAAAAAGAACCCGGAGGCGAGTCGCTGGGGAGCGAACTGGAGGCCCGGAAGCGAGACGCCGCTCGCGCCTCGGAGGCTTCCCAATTGAAGATGGGGGACCGCAGCTCTGCGGACCCGTGGGCGAACTTGCAGTTGGGCTCATTGCACCTCCTGGGGTCCAAGAAGCAGCAGCAGCAGTCGCAGTAGCAAATACATATAAGACATGTGTATATATATATATGTATATATATGTATACACACACACACACACAACCTAGGTCGTGCCCCCCCTCCCTCTCTTCCCCCCTCCTGTGGGGGGGGGTGGGGTGGTGGTGGGGGTTGTGGGGTGGTGGTTGTGGTTAAGCACCCCCCCTCCTGTGGGTGGTTACACAGAGGCGGACACTTGCTTGAGCCAACAGTTACTTACCGCAATTTATCTTACTGGGTGGTGGTGTGAGAAGTGAACGTCCTCTTGCACCGGGCACACATGGGATGCGTGGCAAGCATTCAATTTATTCCAGTACCCGAAACCCAGACTGATCAACCGGTGTGAACCTTTTGCCTCAGATGAGGGTGCATTGACCCCTGCTCACGCAGTGTATTGTTTACTTCACCATATTCTCAAGGAGATTGCCTTATTAGACTGCTCTCCATGCGAACCCTAGAAAGCCCCCAACGGAAGGGCGCAAGGATCTCCTGCCTGAAGCCCTGCAAGCAAAAAGGAGTTGACCCGTTCAAGCCACCAAAAGGTGGTAACCAACAGATCAGCCACCTCTCCCAACAGGTGCCCTAAGAGGGCCCCCTGTTCATGGGGAGTCCAACAAAAAAGGGAGGCGAGTCGCTGGGTGGTGGGGTGGATGGGGTTGGTTTAGGCTGGTTTGGGTGTAGGGTGGTGGTGGTGGGTGGGGTGGTGGTGGGGTTGTGGGGTGGTGGTTGTGGTTGGGCCAACCCCCCCCCCCCTGTGGGGGGTGGGGTGGGTGGTGGGGTGGTGGGGTGGTGGGGTGGTGGGGTGGTGGGGTGGTTGGGTGGTTGGGTGGTGGGGTGGTGGGGTGGTTGGGTGGTTGGGTGGTTGGGTGGTTGGGTGGTTGGGTGTGGTTCGGAGTTGGTTTAGGCTTGGTGGGTTGGTTTAGGGTTGGTTCAGGGTTGGTTCAGGGTTGGTTTGCGGTGGGTTTCGGGTGGGTTTGGGTTTGGGTTGATTTAGGCTTAGGGTTGGGGTTAAGGAGGGGTTGCAGGGTGG
>CAUJNA010003402.1:18869-66369 GCA_963377175.1 Effrenium voratum | reverse complement strand
AAATGCCTGTGTAGGAACATCAAAGTTCCGGCCCCTGCTTTTTTTGTTCAAAGTTCTTGTCCCCAGCATCCATCCCAAACAGACGAAAGACGGCTGCACGGGTGGCGGGCATCCTCAGCATCCCCAGCATCCCCAGCATCCCCAGCATCCCCAACATCCCCAGCATTCCCAGCATCCCCAACATCCCAGCATCCCCAGCATCCCAGCATCCCCAGCATCCCCAGCATCCCCAGCATCCCCAGCATCCCCAGCATCCCCAGTAACCCCAGCAGCAGCCCGTCATCCCATCCCATCCTTGCACCCTGCAAGTCTCCAAACCTAACCTAGACCACGCAATTCTGTACCAGATCACCTAATACCAACTCCAAGCCTTGAATAATGAATAGCACAACTCTAAGAAAGGTCAGCGCTGTGAGCGCTGAGTTTTCCAAAAACACTGGTTGACTTTCCGTGAGTTGACTGTACTTTAGCCACACGTGTAGCAAGTCTGTCATTTGCATAATACACACAAACAATGCCGTGTAAATCATACCTCCTGATTTGTTTGCTCTCTGGCAATCTTTAGTCTGGAGCAAAGCCTCTGTCTGAGAGATGTGTTCTTGTCGTCCCCACGTAGCCCATATTCCTTATCAACAGGGATTTGATAGAAAATACATATACTGGGTGAGACACTGAATGGTTCTGGCAGGGTAGGCACGGCAGAAGCATTAAAAAAACACTCTAAGCAAATGCAAAATTGCCCAAAAACCTCGAACGTGTTGGAAATTCTCAAACATTAACAAACTCGGCAAACACAAAATTATCAAAGCAACCTCGGAAATTCCAAAATCCCAAATCTCAGCCACTATGTCGAACTTCTACAGGGCAACCATCTCAACTGAGCAAGGGAACATCCACCTTCTTCGCGCAAGGAAGTTCTTCTGGCTGCATTCAAGTTGTGAAACACGAGCAAAACATGTACATTGGGTGTTGAACAAATGCTTAGGGGACCTATCTGAGGTGACAGTTCTTCAGCGATCCGTTGGCAAAAAGATCGCAGGGGTTCAAATCCCCAAACCAATCCCAACAACCTAAGGGTTGCCTGACTATCAACCCCTGGGGCGCTGACAAAATCGGGACCCCAAGTTGAAAGAATGTCGTCACTCCCCCCGAGCCGCGGTCAAATCGCACAAGCTGACACAAGGGCATTGGAAGTTTACAGTTCTTTTGACACGGCATCCTGTTTATTTCCAAGATCGCTGTCAGCAATCCGGCAAACAGAACTAGGGATCAAACTCCCAAACCGACTATCAACCATGCGCGAGGCGAAGTTGGCGTCCCTTTTGCGCCTTCTTCGTGGGGATTCTGTTGGATGGGTCAAATGCAATTTTGGCGAAACCGCCTCATTCCAATCGCCCAAACTGACAGAAGGGCCTTGGAACACTACAGTTCATTCCACACGGGGAGGAACCATGGCCGGGAAGGGGATGGCAAGCCCCCGATCATATTATATGTGTAATCCCATTTGTGCAGGGCCATGTTGTGGTGTGCCTTTTAACCATTTGATTTGTGGGAGACGAGAATGAAGGGACCCCGAAAAGAAGAAAGTATCCAAGTTTCTGCAGGGTCAAAAGGGGTTTGATGTTCAACCAAGGGGCTGGACGGGTTGGCAGCCAACATGCAAACTCACCCCGAGGAATACGCGAGTTCTCTCCTGGCAGAGGTAGCAGAAGAGCGTGACCTGAGCAAAGAACCATGGGCCATACGACCCAAGGGGGTGCATCAAACCTTCTGATGCGGACAATGGTCATAGTTTCCTTAGGAAGAACCTTACAACGGCCGTCTAGGCTCCGGACAATTGCAACAATCGTTCTAGAAAGCAAATTGAAGCTGTCCAGGCATTCTCTCATGCTCACTGCAACATTTAAAAGGCCCGCTTGCCATACCCTGAGTTTGAAGCCGATTGCAACATGTGGGGAGGGAAGGGGATGAATGACGGAAGCCAACATGGACTGGACAAGTGACTTATCTGAGAAGACTTTATGAACAATTGTTCATTGATTACTGGGCTGTCCTCAGATCCCCCGCTAAAAGTTTAACTTTTGGTGGGTCAAATGGAAAACCCCACTAAACGCTAAAGGCTAAAAAGCTAAGGGGATGGCTGAGAGCCACCAAGATTATAATTTGATAATCCAGAAAGTTGAAGCATCTGACTCACACCCCGGACCTTGACCTGCACAAGCACCCAACAAAAAGTCGGGTCCATGACTGTCCCTACCCGGAGTACATGGGTTGTTTGACCATTGCAAATTAAGGGTATGTCTTCTTGTTGAGGCTATTTGTTTTGGGGTGGAGAACCCCCCCCCTGTAAGGACAGGTGTATTGGAACCCTCCCAACCCCAGACGAAGAATCAGGGCGCATCGGGTTTGTTCTATACGGCTTTTCACAGACTTTAATTGGCAAGAGGTCGCTATTTGGGTGTGTCTATTTTAGGGCACCTTCAGAAATGTGGTTTTGTCAGCGGGCTAAGGGAATCAATCTGAAAATCCACCCAATTTGGGGGGTCCCAAAGAAATACCCAAAACCCGCCCAACAAGGCAGGAAGACCCTTTTGCGAGTTGCCCAGACCACATGGGTGACAAAATGATGCTGCCGAGCCCGCAAAGGGCTGCTTGAGAGTATATTTGACACTTCCCCTTTTTTCTCGCTTGGGTTGGGTCGCCGTAGGGCCTGGAACTTGTTCACCCCAAAATGGTCGCCTTCACGTTACAACCCCCGCCCCCCTGAAAAAAAAGGACGACCTTCCATTGAGCCATTTACATGGAACCGAGAAAGTGTTATTCCTTGCAGGGGGAATCCTTTGAAACCTTGAAAACCGGGTTCCCTTGAAGGGACATCCTTGGATGGGACCCTTGGTGAAGCTACTGACATGCGACTCTCGTTTGATTCCTCGCCTTTCCATTTGCTTCAGGCACCAGCCGGTTTCTTCTTCTCCGGGTCATTTTTCTGTTCAGAAAGACCCGTGTGGAGATCAAGGAGGGTACTTGGACATTCCCTCCACCTGGTAAGTTCGTTATAAACATCTTTATGTGTCAACCAACTCTTGTAGTCAACCACTTACCCACTTGCCATGGGTACATCCACAGCTAGAATTTGTGCAAATTACAACGAGCTTGACAACGAGCTCACCCATGATGAATATCCTTCCTTTACTAGGGGATCTCCCAATGTCCAGTTTGGGAAATTATAGTCATTCGGCCAGCCAAATGCAGTTTCTTGGTGAATCCTTCTCAAGGGTCTCCCCTCGAGCCAGCAACCAACCCCCCCCCCCCCGCACAGGACCCAACCCTAGTAAGCTGGCGGCAAAAATGGGATCAATGAAGTTGATGTTGGCGTAGGCCCCCTCACCATCCAACATGATGTGGAGGAAGTCGAAGGAACCTTCCAAAGGATCTCGACGACACCAAACAAGCAAAAGGAAGGGAGAGGTCGAAAACCCCTTTTCTTCAACACGAAGCTTCTAACTAATCCACAAAAGCTTGGGTGATTTTTGTCGGGGTAGGGGCCACCTGAAAAGGTCAGTGGCGTCTGATCACCTCCGGTTGTTGTTCTACGACACCAAAAACGCTTCCACCAAAGGCAACATGCCGAGCGCAAGTCTCAATCCACTGAATGTTCATCTACCAGTAGTATTTGCGTAAAGAAAACGCTGGTCGACTCATGGAAGCTTTCCGGCGGGTGCTTCTTCACCTTCATTGCATGCAACTTGTGCAAAGTGAAACAATTGGCGAAGCCCCCTCCAGCCGACCCGCGACAAGCTGAGCTTAAATGCAAGCAAGGAAGAGAAATTGAGAGAAAGCTTTGTTACTTGGTCAACAACCCAACATATGGGCGTGTCTTTTTTAGCAACCTCGTTTAGACCGTCTTGAAACCAAAACAAAAAATCGACCACCAGGAGTCCCTTCATTTGGAAACAAACCCAAAAACAACAGAAGAGGGCCCGCTTCTGACCTGCATGTGTTTTTGCATGGGTGCAAGGTTTGAAGGGAAGGAAAGCGACACCCTCCAAAAATTGTTGCTACATCACCGGAAATTGTGCGCTTTTGGACAGTTGGGAATCCACTGCCATCATCTTGCAGCAAAAGTCCGTGCAGGAGGAAGTCATGGGGGTTGGGGAGCCCAGATAAGGGCAAAAGAGGGCTTAATATTCACTTATTCCTGCCCCCCCCTCAAACATCTCGGATGAACAGGCATGGGTGTTCCCGGAAAAAACATAATAAGAATAAGAAGAATGGTAACAATTATCATGGAAAAAATATGATAATAATAATAATAATAATAATCATAATGGTAATAACAATAAAACCAAGTCGTCAACTTGAGGCAGGAATATCCAAGCTCCCGATCAGTTTTAAGATAGAGAAGCCCTCAAATGGCTAGGACCGTTTGGGTCCGCGATTTGGGTACGGGTCAAGATTAAACTGGGACCGCGGATTTCAGTCCTTGGTATATTTACCAGGTTCCATTTCGGGCACCTATGTTTGACCCACAGCCATTTGCTGGCTTCGAAAGATGTGTGCAGATTGCACATTCTGGATTCCTTTTTCAGCACAATTACCATCAGGGTCCGCCATTTGACACGCCATGACAAACCCGAAAAGTGGAGAGTCCCGATCGTCCCATTGCACATTTGATTGCAACAGCCCGAGGGATCATCCTTTCTGTGGTATGGGTGTGACGCTCAAAACAACCAAAAGGAAACCACCCTGGAAACACCCATACGTTTACCGGGATTCAAATATGACCATGTTACAAAGACAATGAGCACACAGAAAATGGCAAACACCTCACTCCCAACAAGAGCTGATGGCACCGGCAACCAAGTTCCGAGCACGGCTTGCACTGTCTCCTGACCCTGTGTCCGTGAGGAAGGTGATTTCCTTCATCTAGCTACCCTGTTTTGAGGGGTCCCTTTTTGATTGTCTTTCTTCGCCAACAGAAGACCAACCATTTTTCGCTATTTTGAGACATACCCATCTGCCCCTGCACCATCACAAGCTCTCGAGACTGACTTGCTTCACCACTTCGTAGGCTCGCTGAGTGATGATCCGGGCATTGACAACAAAAAACTAATCAAAAAACAAACAAATAACACCAAAACAGGGAAGGGCCAACAAACCCAACAAACACAGAAAGGAAAGGCAAAAAACAAAAGAAGTTTCAGATTAGGCAACCTTTCGAAGGGCAGATTGAGGTTGCAGCTTACCCTGCCGTAGGTTGAACAACCGAGCAGTGAGGCCATCCGAGAAGTGGGCTTGGTTAACGTCTCACCCACTCTGAGTGGGTTGAACAGTCAAGGATCGGAAGGGCCAAACAACAAGAAGGATCCAGAAGGCGAAAACAACAAAAAGTAACAAGAGGTATCAACTCCAAACAATCACACACCTTTAGGAGGACTTGTTGATCTTCAGGATGCGGCTTCCTTATCTCAATTCTCCTTACCCCAGGTCAACCGTCCTTGGGTTCCGCTTCCCTTTGGTGGCTTGCAAAGATTGATCCGAATCCAAACCGTCAATAAGGATGAGCCTAACCTGGCTAGGTAACAGTCCCAAATAACACCCTAACTGGTTGTCCTAGGTTGTCCTCCCCCCCCCCCCCCCCAAAGAAAAACAAAAACGGGTAAACCCTATGGAAAAGCCATGCGTGAGCCTAAAACCTCCTGTTGGATCACGTGAAATTGAGAGGAGCTGCTCAATCACCCCCCATGTTCCCGGGGCAACGAAAAAAATGAGATAAAACTGGCCGGGATCCTTTGGCCCAAACGACGCCAAACATCGCCTCGCCCACGTCGAACGCTCCTCAGCCCTCAGCGCGCCTCCCAGGCCCCAGCAGTCCAGCTGCTGGAAGAGCCCCGTGCCCGTGGTCTCCGGCGCCAGGCCCGCGAGACGCACCTCGAATCGAATCAAATGCAGAGAAAGCTGGCTCAGTTGGGGGGTTCTCAAAATAGGTGTTCGTTGGTGTTCCTGTGTGGGGGGGGGGGGGGTCCTCAAAAAAGTGTTGTTCTTGGGTGTTCGTTTGGTTTTCCATTGCTGTGGGATCTCCAGTTCGGTCCCCCAAACCACTTCGAGTCCTTTTGGTCTCCCTTGAGATACCAGCCAAAAGGGCTAGATACCGAAACATAACTGGTTGGTGATCGGAAACCTGCATTTTGCTCGGTTGCGGTCCGTTGGCAATCGGGCAAATGATCATCCCCTGCTCAGCAGCTTGTGCTTGAACCCAGCCAAATAAGTCAAGAGCGCGTTTCTGTGAAAGCAAACAGACTTGTCGTAAAATGCTCAGGGTCCCGTTTTCTAGGTGTTTGGCTGAAGCATGGGGTATTGAACCTCAAGTTGGTTCACAGGCCACGGGAACGGATTCTTTGGATCCCGAAACGGAAACCTCCGAGATGCTTCTTTTCCCAGAACCTGAGATCCAGCAACTTGGTTCAATAGTCTACCATGGAAATAACCGGTAGAACAGCCAAGGAATTGGACCTGGGTTCAAGGTTTCTTAGATCCACCTGAAACTTACACCATGGTGTTGTTCCTCAAGTGATGTTTTCTCATGGCCCAAGTTGGATCTTCAGACTTGGGACTGGCGCTGACAGAAACCTCCAGTGGGGCACGCACGGAGCTCAAAGGAAGGCTCGCAAACCATTCATTCTGCAGCCAAAGAAATGCGAGACACCCACATTCTGCACCCACACCAAACCATGTTGGGGATGTGGAATTTTGCTTGGTGTTTAAAGGAAAAACAAAAGGACACCCTGCAATGCCTGGCGATGCCCAGACAAGTCGCGGACAGACTTAGATGTTCTGGTTGCTAACGAAGTAGTTGCGCCCAGTGAATCCCCAGCTAACCCAAGAAACGAAACCTGCGGGAAAGCCAGAAAAACTGGGGTATCTGACAATTTCGTTGGCTCCCAATGTGGAGTTGTTGCCTTGAAAGCAAGGTGACAAGGGTACCTTCCAAAAACCACTTCGCCATGTTGAAATCCGCGGCGCGGTGGTGATACCCAGCTCCCCGGAGTCGTGCACGCCTGATTGAAGCAGGTGTTCTTAGCTGATAGGCCGATAGAATGAGGGTTGCGGAGCACCTAAAAAAAGGAATTTGGAGATGATTATAAAAGTGTAGTGGTAGTAGTAGTAGTAGTAGTAGTAGTAGTAGTAGTAGTAGTAGTAGCAGTAGTAGTGGTAGTAGTAGTAGTAGTAGTAGCAGCAGTAGTAGTAGCAGTAGTAGTAGTACTAATAGTAGTAGTACTAGTAGTAGTAGTAGCAGCAGCAGCAGCAGCAGTAGTAGAAAAACCAACTCGGGGAAAAACAAAAAGTCACAAGTTCTGAAGCAAATGGAAGGCTAGCCAACAAACCAACTAAGGGTTTCCTGATGTGGCCAAATCCACTTGGCGTCAACCTCCTCAACTTTCCTCAAAGCTGAAAATTATATTTCATTCTGGCAATACTTAAACCTTAGAATGTCCAAATGCCGGTTGACAGGTCCCAGACATGGTTTTTAAAACTGGTCATGTGTCACAATCAAACCTGGTAATTCAGGAGTCTACCAAACAACCATGTACTCAAAAGCCCGGATATCCGAAGCTATCTGTGGCGACTAGTCCCTTACCTTTTCCGGGTTCAGATCAAGCGGGTCCTTTTTCGTGAGGCTTCCGCATGCCCTTTGAGTCCACATGCAAACCGTTCTTGCTTGGGTTTGTGTCCTCACACTCCCAAAACCTCACAGAATCGGATCCAAGGGCACTTGTCCGAATGCCCCAAACCTCGCCCGCGGATTCTTCCAGTCACAAAGGCTCAGTGGCGGAGGGTGGTACCCAAGCGACCCACCAAAAGAAAACGGGGGGGCTAGCAAGGGCCACTACCCCTATATCTAGAGATGCCCAGATGCCCCTGGCGGGTTCCCTACAAAACCGCCACGTGTGTCTCTCTCTCTCTCTCTCTCTTTCTCTCGCTCTGATTGTAAAACGTAATAGCAGCAAGGTTCGATTCGGGTCATTCCATTCCCTGAAAGCAGCAAAAGTTCAGGGACCCCAAAAAACTTTGCAGCAAAAAACTTACAAACGCCGATGCTCGAACCAAACAACTCGCCGCCTTCCCCCCCTCCAACCTCCCCCCCTCCAACCTCCCCCCTCCAACCTCCCTCCCCCCTCCAACCCTCCAACCTCCCACCCCCCTCCAACCTACCCCTCCAACCTCCCTCCAACCTCCCCCCTCCAACCTCCCCCCTCCAACCTCCCCCCTCCAACCTCCCTCCCCCCTCCAACCTCCCTCCCTCCAACCTCCCTCCCCCCTCCAACCTCCCTCCCCCCTCCAACCTCCCTCCCCCTCCAACCTCCCTCCAACCTCCCCCCTCCAGCCTCCCTCCCCCCTCCAACCTCCCTCCCCCCTCCAACCCTCCCCCTCCAACCTCCCCCTCCAACCTCCCCCCTCCAACCTCCCCCCTCCAACCAACCTCCCCCCTCCAACCTAACCTCCTCCAAAAAACTCCCCCTCCAACCTCAACCCCTCCAACCTCCTCCAACCTCCCCTCCCCTCCTCCCCCCCTCCAACCTCCTCCAACCTCCCCAACCTCCCTCCCCCCTCCAATCCTCCCCCCCCTCCAACCTCCCCCCCAACCTCCAACCCTCCAACCCCTCTCCCTCCAACCCTCCCCCTCCAACCTCCCCCCCTCCAACCTCCCCCCTCCAACCAACTCCCCCCCCTCCAACCTCCCCCTCCCCTCTCCAACCCCTTCCCTCCAACCCCTCTTTTTCAATTCTTTCCAACCTCCCCCCTCCAACCTCCCCCTCCAACCTCCCCCCTCCAACCTCCCCCCTCCAACCTCCCCCCTCCAACCTCCCCCCCTCCGACCTCCCCCCTCCCCCTCCAACCTCCCCCCTCCAACCTCCCCCCTCCAACCTCCCCCCTCCCCCTCCAACCTCCCCCCTCCAACTTCCCCCCTCCCCCTCCAACCTCCCCCCTCCAACCTCCCCCTCCAACCTCCCCCCTCCAACCTCCCCCCTCCAACCCCCTCCAACCTCCCCCCCTCCAACCTCCCCCCTCCCCCTCCAACCTCCCCCCCTCCAACCTCCCCCCTCCAAGCTCTCCCCTCGCCAACAAAAAAGGAACCTCCCAACCTCCGAGCCTTCCCCCCACCCCGCGGCCCCGCGGCCCCTCGGCTCGAGCTCGGCGCGGCTGCGCCTAGCTCCTGGAGCTGCTGCGCCAGCGGCACGAACTCCGGCGCCGAGGCGCCCAGGCGGCTGCCGCCCTAAAGGAGGGCGGGGAATGGAGGTGGACGGCGGATGGCGGATGGAGGGGGAGACGGGGCCCCCAAAAAAAGGGATCCGCAAAAAAAAAAAAAACGGAGTTCCAAACCTGGCCGAAAAGGAAGGAAGCAACAGTTTGTTTGTGCCAACTTGGTGGTGCTAAACGGCATGCAGCGGCCCCAAGGATACAAGCTCCGGTCAAAAAGCAAAGGCCGAAGCGGCCTCATTTTGCCAACCCGATTGGAAGCTTCGGAGGTGTTCCGAGGGCCTGGGAATGGCTTCTGGCTAAAGGAAGATGGGCTTAGCCTTCCTCCACGCACCGGTGTGAGAGCGCCATGTTCGCGGGAGGGAGGGTACAAGAAACAACTGTACGCCTCAAATACTGTAACAAGCACATTGCCAGTGGCGTTCATGTTTCACCATGCTGCATCAGCTAAACTGTGCTCGTGATGCTATGAGCCTGATAGGTTTCAAGGTAGCTTCCAAGAATCCACTTTAAGTCTCTTTTAGTCATCCACTTCACATCGTATGGATTGGCAAATTCCGCTTCGCACTTCGCAGGGATAGTGATCCGCCCCCCTTCCCATCTGCCATTTGAGGGTACCCTTTGGTGGGAAACAACCATGTTGGGAGTCGAAAATCCAATTTTGACACACGGCGTGTCTTTTTTGGGGGTACCCCTGTTTTTCTGGTAAAGGAAACCAAAAGCAAAACCGAAACGCGCCATGTTGAGTCCCGTTCCGAATCCTAAAGGACGAGCCACCCACCCCCATCCACCTCCATCCCATCTCCGCCTCGTCCGACTTCTTGGCCCAGGGTGCAACCACCTCCGACCAGGCCCTTGGCTTCTTCGGCTCCGTCTTCGACTCCTTAGGCTCCTCCATTGGGCAAGGCGCCCAATCCGGAGCCCCTCTGGCGAAATTGCTGGCCGACCTTTCTCGGTTCAACGGAGTCGTCATTTCTACCTCTTTGCTTTTCCCGTGCTGAAGAAAAAATATGATTGGTCGCTGGAGCCAAGATTTTGGCTCCTTTAGAGAAAGGCAGGGGCAGCTCTGGGTGGCTACCAGTTGATACACTTTGGCCTTGCAATATGTGTCACATTTACCAGAGGTATCGCATTCTCAGATATGTGGCCATGGGTCAACATCCCAATCCAACCACTAAAATAGGTTCTAAAATGGGTGAATTCACCTACCAACCAAAATGGGATCCCAAAACGGTTTTGACCACCACAGCCATGTATCTCCTGCGACCCGGTCCTTCTCCTTGGACTCTTTGGACTCCTTGGGCTCTTTGGTCTGCTTACTCGGCTGACTCATCTGACTCCGCTGACTCATCACGCGCGAGGGACCCGCCGGATTCGCCGGCCGCGGGTTCGCCGGCAGCGGGTTCGCCAAAGGAACCTCCCTGCGCTTCGGCTCTTTCGGCTCCCTGGGCTCCTGCGAACCATCCAAAACAGAAAAACACAAAACATCAGGAACTGAAGCAAAGGACAAAAAATCAAAAAGAAGAAGAAGAAGCAGGAACATGCGGAGTTGTGGGAGTTGCCACCAAGGGCGCATTCTTGAATTAGCGCAGATAAACCCCACGCAGTCAGGTATTTGCTGGGTTTCGGGGCGGACCCAGTGACAAAGTGGACCCTAGCAACATGGAATCCCCCGAAAGTCTAAAATTCCACATAGAAATTGCCTTTTGGTCACAATGAAGCTGCCCACAAAGGGAAAATGTGAGAACTCATCTTTGAAAAACGCACATCCAAAAACTGATTGCCCTTGCACCAACACGGTACCCTCTGAAGGAAATGATTCCAAACCAGAGCCTTGCAAGGTTTCGTCAGCAGACTGGGAGGGTACTTTCTGCGGAAGCCGGTCCTTGGCCGTTGTTCTTTGCAAAAAACAAAAACACGCTAAAAGCCCGTGTTCCCTGTTTTCCCTGGACAATCACAAAACACGAAAGCTGCTTTGCGTCGCCCGCGCTCGCACTCGCTTTTCGGGTCCTTGGCTTCCATCTTCTGCTTCTGGCGCTTCTCCTCCACGGGCTCCACCCGCTCGGGGACTCGCACGCGCTCGGCGCGCTCGCTGCGCTCGGTGCGCTCGGAGAGCTGCTGCTGGAGCCGCCGTGAGGCGCTCTTCTTGGAGCGGCGGTGCTCGAAGCCATTGGGGTCCGAGTCCTACGCGCGCGTTCTGGGAGGGCGGTTTGGAGGATGGGGAGAGGGCGAGAAGCTAGGAAGAAGCGAAGCCGGAAGCAAGGTGAGCTAAAAGCCACCGGAACTTGGGGATCGGGGCCACTAGCTCCTGAAGCTTGCTGGTGCGATAGGCGCGGAATGGGGGAATGAGTGTGGTTTGGGATCAAAAGGTGTATTCCCAAAACCCCTCTTCGTTCCCTACTGAGAATCAGCCAGCAAGCCTTGGCGCCTTTTGGCCAGGGGTCCAGGGGGTCCAGTCCCTTCTTCAGAGGGATTACCACCTCCATCCCATGAAGGCGGAATTGTGATGAGTGCTCACGAGGAGCGTTGGAAGAATTCCCCCAAAGGCGCAACCAGTATGTAGAGAGATGTCTACTAAGCACGGAACTCAGCATGCCACCAAGCAAAACCCCAGAAAACAAAGCCAGGCCTGCGCACGCGAAACCCCCAATGGAACGCAAACATGACGAGCATTCATGCAAAGCCAAGCCTGCACCCACGCAAACCCCAATGGAATTCACATGAAAAGGTCAGGTCTGCTTGCGCGCGCGCGTGCACTGCAGCATGGAAAGCGACGCATGAAGGGGTGGCAAAAAGGGCATCCAAAAGGACGTCAACGACAACGTCAAAATGACGTCAGAACGATGTCAAAACAACATCAAAACAACGTCAGAACGACGTCATAACGACGTCAGAAGCATCCCGGCGACAGGAACACGTGCGATTTGTGTAATAACAAGGGACAATCATCTTGAAACTCAGACCTGCGCAGTGAAGCCCACGTGGAAAGCAAGAAGCAAAAGCATTGCGGTGGGTCTTTCAGCATTTCATGCCCGTTGGCAGGAACGCAACAAGCACTGATTCTGGTGGTGTTTGAAGCAGTTCATGCCCGTTGCCAGAAAACAAAGGCTGTCGCATACAAAACCCCACCTGAACACATTGCATGCCCGTTAGTTGGCAGGTACAACCCCCCACATGAACGCAACGCAACACAACATGCACAAGCACCTTTCAGAAGAAAAACAATGCTGAACAACATTGATGCTGATGGACCCTTGCAGCGTTTCGTGCCCGTGGGCAGCAAATGCAAAGTTGCTGTGCGCGAACCCCTACCTGAACACAAGCGGGCAACTTCGTAAGTTGGCTTCCCCCACCTGATTTGAACACTCAGCGGGTGGGAGGTCGGGGGTTGCGAGCAGTGGTTCTCTTTGAACACAGGGTTCCCGAATGAGCAACATGACTCAACATCGAAGAAATACAAGTTCAGGTGCCCAGGGGTGGGAATAGTTCGGCACCCGGGGAGGGTTCCAACATGCACTCCTATTGACATGAGCGTGTCTTTCGAGCACCCCCAATGACGTTTCCTTTGGGTTTTCTCCTTAACCACAAAGAAGGCACCCTGGAAAGAAAAGCCGTCGGACCAGGGCCTATGCTATGGGCCCAGCGGGCCCTACCGCACGACTTCACGGACCACTTCCGCCTCTTCCCTCGTCGCTTCCTTCGCTTCCGCCTTCTCGGTGTCCTTCGGGGCGAACCCCAACCCGGCCGAGAAAACGGGCCGGAAAAGGAACGTCCCGTTTATAGGGGGAGGAAAGGAAATGGCACCGCGCCTAAACCGCGGAAGGGTTGGTTACCATCTGTGCCAGGGTTGGTTGTAGCGATTTGTTGTGCGCCCATCGAAACCCATGAGTACCTCCGAACAGGGCGCAACGAGGTGGTTTCGCTCCTTTCGGGGTCTCCCATTTTTTCGGGCACACTGATCTCATTTGGGGGCCCCGCCCAAAACCATGAAAGAAAGGAAAAACGCATTGTTGGGGACAAGCCCAAACAAAGATCACGCACTCGGTGCCTCCGCCTTGAAGCGCTTGGCCGCGGGCCTCTCAGCCGGAGGCACCTGACAGCGCGGGCGGTCGGTCCGGGGGGGGGGGGCATGAGTTTGGAACTTTGAGGCAGGCATGAATGGAAGGCTTTGGTTTTGTGTTTTAGGATAGCCTGGAAGGGGTGGGTTTGCTGTGAGTCAAAGGAGCCGCCCAAACCGGAATCGGTCCCCCGATTCAATCACTTCGCGCAGGTCAGGGCGTGGAGATGGATGTTACAACCGGGGAAGTAGGTAAGCTATGTGGGTCAAAACCGGAAAACCCGTGGTGAACATCTAAATAGGTGACAGGTGGTACATGGGTGTTCATCCGCCCCAACATGGAGGCATAGGTTATGACCCATGGCCATATACAAAAAAGGAAAACAAGGGTCATGCGTGGGACAGTGGGTATGTTTGAGCGTCCAAATGTTCAACTGCCTGGTTCTCGACAAATTGCTTCAAGTGGTGAGGGGTCATTCTCAAGTCAACCCACTGAAGCTTCAGAAAGGGTATCCCCAAAGAAGGGAAATCCTCTAAATATGACTTGTTGTTTCGGGATGTTCTGCTGAGATGTTCAAACCATGGTGGCAATGTTACCTACTTGAGTCATGGTTTGCAGGCGTAGGACTAAGGCTGCCTATTGGCTTTGATTTCTTTGCAGTCCAGAGTGGCTCGGGTCTGGTTTGGGGGTTGGGCTTGCTGAGGTCTTAATGAGGGCGGGTCTTGGCTTTGGCCTCAAACCACTAAACCTAGCCCAAAACTCGCGCACCTGAAGCAACCCGAAAGCCACGGCTAAACGAGCCGCAAACCTAGCACAAATCACGACCCAAAGTCAACCTTAAACCTCCCAACTGAATCCTGCATATCAGCCCTTTGCCAAGCCGAAATGAACGCCAAAAAAACAAAAACAAAAAACAAAAAGACCTGCCCTCATTAAGACCTCAGCAAGCCCAACACTGACCCCAAACAAGCCCCGAGCAACTCTGAACCGCCACAAAATCAAAGCCACTAGGCAGCCCTGGTCCGAGCGAGGCCAGTAATGCTGGGGATGCGGCTGGTTAAACCCGAGCAACTCTCAACTACCACCAAGTCTCGCCCAATACGCAGCCCTGACAAGCAACCAGGGATGCCGGGATGCGGCTGCCCAGCCGACCAACCAACCAACCAACCAACCAACCAGCCAGCCAGCCAGCCAGCCAGCCAACCAGCCAACCAGCCAACCAGCCCTCTGGCCGGGGTTAAGCCCCGAGCCGAGGCTAGTAAAAAGAAAAAAACACCGGTTCGCATGTGGGCTTGCCTCCAACATGTGGTGTTTCCTTTTGGTCTTCCTTAAAAACCGTCCCAACAAGCGTATCAGCTCCAAAACAGGTCCATATGTCTCAAAAATCGATGTGAGCCCAGTCAAAATATGCCTCTGGTCCACCTAACGGAATTATGTATTTTAAATTGAGTGATTCCCCCCGTGTCCTCCCAAATGAAACATAGACTGCTAGAAAACTTTCGCTGAACCTCATGTGAGCAGCGCCTTGACGTTTAAACCTGGTAGCAGAACCAGCTACTGAAATTGCCGATGGCGCTTCGGGCGCTGCTCACATGGAATGAAGCGGCATGTGCAGCTTGCCTCCAAGAAGAAACATTATCATCTTTGTGCTTCCAGCAAGGCCACGTGAGCCACAGACAATATTGATCTTGTCCCCAACATGGAGAGTTTGGGGAGCAACCCCCCCCCCCCCCCCGTGTCGTAAAGGCAGTTTGGGTGTGCTCCATGAAATCCCCTTCACGGCACATGAAAGCAAACACTGACCGTTGCTCACATCTTAAAAACCCCGAATGGCCGGTGGAATGGATGCCGGTTCCTTTCTATCTTTCTTTTTTTTTAGGGCGCTGATTCACATCCGGCACATGACTCAAACTTGGCAACCTACCCAAAATCTCTCCAACAGTCAACTCGCAGAAGGCCCTGCAACCCAATCCTTCGCATGCTCACAGACAGGAAATTCTACTTCGCCAAATACCCACCGAAAAAAAGAACAAAAAGAAGAAAAAACATAAGTTTGGGCGCTATCGAAAGAAAATAATTTCGAATCCTGGAGGTGTTCTATTGTCTCAAAGGACCTGGTCGCGGCCCATTTGTCACGACAAAACTCTGCCGTAGCTTCAAACCGGCGACTCGCACTGTACCCTCTCGGAGGGGGACTGGACATGCTGTTTATCTAAGGGACTTGCACATGTTGTTGATAACATTCCAAATGGCAAGGATCCTTTGTTCAGAATAAAACGAACTAAAAAAAGAAGGTCAAACCCACATTATACGATGATTTGGGTTTCTCGCTTTAGAGACAGGAGTCCTGACTTTGGCGAAGACCCCTCCCATCCACCAAAATGGAAACTGACAGGGGGTCTGGTTTGGCCAATCTTCCTCTGAAAGGGACCTGGTGGGTTTAACCTTGTAAAAGTAAGCTTAGAAGGTGATACCATAGCTCCATATAGGTCACCTTTTTTCAAAGTGAAGCGAACCAGTTCCAAGCTATATAGTCAGTTCCATCCGTTGCTGTACCTCCGGAAGTGGCACCGACCAAGCACGCCTCCACTTCTGGTTCCTCGCACCCTGGACAGCTCGGGGCGTTGGAAGCAAAACGAACATATGGTGTCTCACCCACAACAAAAAACAGCCATGTACCCCATTTTTGCTTGCCAGGCTTGCTAACCTCAGAAAAAATGGGCCATCCAAACGGGTGTTTTGTGGGGCAAACTCCTTTTTGAATGGTTTTGAAGGGAAGCCAACAGGAAGTTAACCACTTCGGGGTTCCCTAATTTTGCCGCACCCCCAAATCGCTCCAGGAGGCCTGCTCTCGATTCGTTCGCGGGGTCCTGAAATTGGGGGATTCCCAGCACCACAAACACACCAGTGCCATGGTCCTTTGGACGCGATTACTTAGAGACGGTAAAAAGGCAGACAAAATAAACGAATGGAGGAAAAATGCGCTTCCAGTCTGGAAATGTGGGAGTGCAAGGGCCTTCAAAAACGGTTGTTGTCTTTGCCGCTTTCTTTTGGGCCGACTGGGCTGCAAAACTCATGCGAAAACACACAGATCGTTCCATGTCGCTACTTGGACATTGGATGTACCCAAGCAAAAAACCGGCGACCCACGATTAATCCAGACCATGTGAATCAGGGGCTTCTCCTTCGGAGAGGTTCGGCATTTTGGGTGGGGGGATCCTCACGGTCATCCGGAGTCCAAGTTGACGTGGGGGCCCAGCCCTACCCGTCAGGCCCCAAGAGATACTCCCTGCGTAAACTGGCTGGTGCTTGGAAGCTCCATCTCGTGACTGCCCAACTATGGAAAACCACTTGCTGAGGAACAACTGAAACACACCACTGAAGGCCAACAAACAGGCTTGGACAACTATGGTCATGTACAAATGCCTGGGGGGGTCTTTTGCGAGATTGTTGAGAGGCGGCGCGAAAAGTATGATTATTGCACGCAGGTAACAAGAGCAACCTTAGGACTCACCATATGTTGTGATCGGTTTGCTTGATCGACACGTCCACCCGGCCATTCAGCAGAGGGAGCAAGTCCTCAAAAGAAGGAATCCAAGCACAGTCACTGCACAGGGACCATACTTGAAATTCCATAATTGGGGGGTATGAATCAGGAGTCCACAAGATAGGAGTCCACTGAAACCTGCATTGAAACCAACACAAGTTCAGAAAACACCCACTTGGATGTTCAACCCACTTAGTAGCTGATGCCTGGATAGCGCATCAGGGTTGGCGTATTGTATCCATGGTGATACTGTGGATCCACAGTATCACCTACTTGCCAGCTACCTCAACTTTTGCCTCCAGCTGAAAATGGCATGTTGAGATTCCGGTCCATATTTAGCGAACCTTAAGCTGTCAACGGATCTCACCTTTAAAGGTCTCGGAGTGGGACCGACCTGGGTTTCAACCCATTTTTCGAGGATACCCCGCCCCCTTGCGGACTCAAACCCGAAATTCCCATACCCTACACGCACAGGTGCAAAACTCTGTGGATGGACAACTAGAGGACGAGTGGCCCGGAAGCATAGAGGCAAGTTAGTTGTTAGCGATCAAGTAGTCTAGTCGCGACAAGCTGCACACAGACAGATTCCGCTTTTTGTCAGTAGCTCGAATATGGTACTAAAAGTTGAGGAATTTCATGCACTTCTCAGTGCAGGTTCTCCCTGCTCATCGCGATCTTGCCCACCATCATGTCGCGCGTGTAGATCGAGTGGCTCGGCATGTGGATCTCGATGATGCATACCATGCTTCGGGCGGCTCCAACATGAACAAACAGGCAGCAAGCAAACTACCGCGATGTTGATTTTTTTGCCGCGCTAGCTTGAACCAACCACCAGGCGCGTGGTGCGGAAGGCGAGGCGGGGGAGAACCGTCAACAAAAACAAGCGCTTTTCCTCTGTTCGCGCGAACACTGTTGACAAGAAACAAGTGCTTTGGAAAACCATGACAAAACATTCTTTCGAGCAAGCCCTCCTCTGTCCGCTACGCGCGCTGAAAGACACGCTCCGGTATCTCAAGGCTTGTCGTGAACAAGTGCCAAAAGAGCTAAGCAAGAAAACTAAACTTGTGGGGTCTACTTGTAACTGCGAAACCATGCCTCTGCGTCAGGTCGCGAACGTAGAGCTGCAACCACGGCTTCAAGCAGCTGGCTCTTGGAAAGCCGACTACCAGATGCGGGATCCCTCCGCTGCACGCCGAGGCCAGCTGCGAAGGCACGAAGCTTGTCCAGCTTCATCGAGCCATCCAGCTCAGCATGGAGCCAGTCTTGACCATGTACTGCTGCTTCAGCCCGTAAATGCTCAGCATCAGGAAGAGCATCCAAGGGATTCGCAGCCTGCTGCGCGCGCTGAAAGACACACGGTGGAAACCAACAGCGCAAGCCAAAAGTGGTAATTCCAAGAAACCAAGAGGGGTATGCGAAACAATCGTGCGCTCTCGCATGCCAACGTCCAGCCTGCGCACGTCGCTGGCAACCAGAATCCGACATGGCAACACGACACGTCGGAAATACCCGCCAGCGCCGCGCGACTCTGATATCTTCTGGCCACCCGCTGTGTGTAACTGCTTTGACAAGATTGGTGCGCCAAGGAAACGAATCCGCACTTCGGAAGATGCGATCTGAGCGATGACACCTTCTACAGTACTAACACGGAGGACTGCCTTGAGCATGAATGCACGTGCAAGCAGCAATGACAAGCGACAGCAACCTCATGGAGCACCCCTCCAAAAAATGAAGCATAACACCAACACAAAGAAGCCGTGTCGCCCTAATCAACTGTCGCCGCAAACATTCTCTGGGCAAGCTCCGCTACTGAGACACTCATGACATCCAAGCTTCGGCTACTATTGCTCTTGTCAGCTGCCTATCACTCCAAAATCCAACTGCGCATGTTTATTTTACAAGCCAATTACAAAAGCCAACTGCCCAATCTCACTTCACAAGCCAATGACAACTGCCAACTGCCCAATCTCACTTCACAAGCGAAATGCACTGTCCCAAAACACAAGCCAAATTTTCGAGTGTTACGTCACTATCCTAAAGCGCAAGCTAACTTCTCGGGCGTTTCTTCGGCATCGTAAAGCGCAAGTATTCGTTTTCAGGCGTTACATTGCAAGCCGACTTTTCCTTTTCTACCTTCTCTTCTCGATTCTGAGTTCTTTCTTCTTTTTCCGGCGGAGCTGGGGAGACGCTCTCCGCGCCGAGATAGGTCCGCAAGTGCTTTGTGCAAGCGCTCTGTGCAAGTTGCTCTGCGCAAGTTGCTCTGCGCAAGTTGCTCTGAGCAAGTGCTGCCGGAGCTGTGGGAATGTACTTCGCGTACTATTTTTTTTGTACTTAAAAGTTGTGATTTTCCAGCCGGAGCTGCGGGAGTGTGCTCCGCGTACTACGTTTGTACTTAAAAGTTGCGATTTTCCAGCCGGAGCTGCGGGAATGTGCTCCGCGTACTATGTTTGTACTTAAAAGTTGCGATTTTCCAGCCGGAGCTGCGGGAGCACGCTCCGCATACTACGTCTGTACTTAAAAGTTGCGATTTGCCAGCCGGAGCTGCAGGAGCACGCTCCGCGTACTACGTCTGTACTTAAAAGTTGCGATTTGCCAGCCGGAGCTGCAGGAGCACGCTCCGCGTACTACGTTTGCACTTAAAAGCTGCGATTTTCAAGCCGGAGCTGCCGCGGACCAGGGGGCAATCGAACCCGAGACCGCGGGATTGCGAAAGCAGGCGCGCAAACCACGAGACAACTTCCAAAGGCCGTTTCGCGAGCAAGAAAATCGCACGGCGCCACAGCGAGAGCGCTTCGACACGCACGATCTCCGCAGAGGGTTCATCGGGCTCAAGACAGATGCGCACGGCGCCACAGCGAGAGCGATCCGACACGCACGATCCCCGCAGAGGGTTCATCGGGCTCAAGACAAATTCGCACGGCGCCACAGCGAGAGCGCTTCGACACGCAGGATCTCCGCAGAGGGTTCGCCAAGGTCAAGACAAATTCGCACGGCGCCACAGCGAGAGCGCTTCGACACGCAGGATCTCCGCAGAGGGTTCGCCGCGACCAAGACAGATTCGCGCGGCGCCACAGCGAGAGCGCTTCGACACGCACGATCTCCGCAGAGGGTTCGCCGGCTCAAGACAAATTCGCACGGCGCCACAGCGAGAGCGCTTCGACACGCACGATCTCCGCAGAGGGTTCGCCGCGCTCAAGACAAATTCGCACGGCGCCACAGCGAGAGCGCTTCGACACGCACGATCTCCGCAGAGGGTTCGCCGCGCTCAAGACAAATTCGCACGGCGCCACAGCGAGAGCGCTTCGACACGCACGATCTCCGCAGAGGGTTCATCGGGCTCAAGACAAATTCGCACGGCGCCACAGCGAGAGCGCTTCGACACGCACGATCTCCGCAGAGGGGTGCGTTTCGTAAGCTCCCGTCGGGCCATAAAAAGAAGAAGAATTAAGAGTCGAGATGTGAAGGTAGAACAGAAAAGTTAGCTTGTGTTTTTAGGATAGTGAAGTAACACCCGACAAATTAGCTTGTGCTTTTAGTAGAATGAGATAACAGCCGAAAAGTTGACATGAGAAGTAGGCAGGTGAAGTAACTCTCGACAAGTTGGCATGAGAAGTTAGCAGGTGAAGTAACTCTCGACAAGTTGGCATGAGAAGTTGGCAGGTGAAGTAACTCTCGACAAGTTGGCATGAGAAGTTGGCAGGTGAAGTAACTCTCGACAAGTTGGCATGAGAAGTTGGCAGGTGAAGTTGGCAGCCGCTTTTAGAAGAAGAACCCTTCACAATGCTTCCGGGAAAAACCAACTGGGCGGTTTATCCCAGTACAGTATTCATAGGGCTTCATCCATCCCAACCGAGGCAAAGTGGATTATTTTGCTCATCCCACAACCCGGGCACAACTCTAGAACCTTTGACTCATCTGGCCATGTTAGTTCCACCGATTTCTTGGAATTAAGCTTCCCATCCAAGAAAAAGACACAATAAAAAAAGACAAGAAAAAGACCAACGCGGGTATGTGTCAAAATCGGGCGACCATTTGTTCTAAAAACAAATTGTGGATTCCCTTTGGCTTCCCTTCAGACCAACCTGACCATGCTTCCCTCAAGCCGCCTTCCAGCGCCCCGACCTGCGGATCGAAGGGTAGCTGGGAACGCATGGCACGGAAGGTGGGCGTGTCTCAGATGTCCAGTGGCCATGGGAGAAAAAGGGCACGCTCTTTTGGTTGGTTGAGGTTAAAGGAGAACCCTTCCCCGAAAAAAAGGAAAAGAGGGCGCCACTGGGCAACAGAGGCGTGTGTGTGTGTGTGTGTGTGTGGGTGCGTGTGTGTGTGTGTGCGTGTGTGCGTGTGTGCGTGTGTGCGTGTGTGCGCGTGTGCGCGTGTGCGCGTGTGCGCGTGTGCGCGTGTGCGCGTGTGCGCGTGTGCGCGTGTGCGCGGGTGCGCGTGTGCGCGTGTGCGCGTGTGCGCGTGTGCGCGTGTGCGCGTGTGCGCGTGTGCGCGTGTGCGCGTGTGCGCGTGTGCGCGTGTGCGCGTGTGCGCGTGTGCGCGTGCGCGCGTGTGCGCGTGCGCGCGTGTGCGCGTGTGCGCGTGTGCGCGTGTGCGCGTGTGCGCGTGTGCGCGTGTGCGCGTGTGCGCGTGTGCGCGTGTGCGCGTGTGCGCGTGTGCGCGTGTGCGCGTGTGCGCGTGTGCGCGTGTGCGCGTGTGCGCGTGTGCGCGTGTGTGCGCGCGATGCGGCAGCCGCCGCGCGCCGCGTCGCGCGCCGCGCCGCGCGCCGCGCGCGGCGCGCCGCGTGCGGCGGTGGAGGGCGCGCGCGGGGCGCGCGGCGGGAGCGCGCGCGGGGGCGCGCGCGCGTGCGCGTGCGCGTGCGCGCTCGCGGCGCGTGCGCGTTGCGCGTTTGCGCTGTGCGCTGTGCGCGTGCGGCAGTGCGCGTGCGCGGGCGCGTCAGCGCGTGCGCTGTGCGCGTGCGCTGTGCGCTTGCGCGTGCGCGTGCGAGTGCGCAGTGCGCGTGGCCGTGCGCGTGACGCGTGCCGCGTGCGCGTGCGGCAGTGCGTCGTTTTTGGTTGTGCGTGCGCTGTGCGCGTGCGCGTGGCGGCGTTGGTACGCGGTTGCCCGTTGCGCGTTGCGCGTGCAGGTGGCCAGGCGCTGGCGTTTGCGCGTGCATTTGCACGCGTTGCGCGTGTGCGTGTGCGTGTGCGTGTGCGTGTGCGTGTGCGTGTGCGTGTGCGTGTGCGTGTGCGTGTGCGTGTGCGTGTGCGTGTGCGTGTGGTGTGCGTGTGCGTGTGCGTGCGCGTGCGCGTGTGCGTGCGCGTGTGCGTGTGCGTGTGCGTGTGCGTGTGCGTGTGCGTGTGCGTGTGCGTGTGCGTGTGCGTGTGCGTGTGCGTGTGCGTGTGCGTGTGCGTGTGCGTGTGCGTGTGCGTGTGCGTGTGCGTGTGCGTGTGCGTGTGCGTGTGCGTGTGCGTTTGAGTGTGCGTGTGCGTGTGCGTGTGCGTGTGCGTGTGCGTGTGCGTGTGCGTGTGCGTGTGCGTGTGCGTGTGCGTGTGCGTGTGCTTGTGCGTGTGCGTGTGCGTGTGCGTGTGCGTGTGCGTGTGCGTGTGCGTGTGCGTGTGCGTGTGCGTGTGCGTGTGCGTGTGCGTTTGCGTGTGCGTGTGCGTGTGCGTGTGCGTGTGCGTGTGCGTGTGCGTGTGCGTGTGCGTGTGCGTGTGCGTGTGCGTGTGCGTGTGCGTGTGGTGTGTGTGTGTGTGTGTGTGTGTGTGTGTGTGTGTGTGTGTGTGTGTGTGTGTGTGTGTGTGTGTGTGTGTGTGTGTGTGTGTGTGTGTGTGTGTGTGTGTGTGTGTGTGTGTGTGTGTGTGTGTGTGTGTGTGTGTGTGTGTGTGTGTGTGTGTGTGTGTGTGTGTGTGTGGGTGTGTGTGTGTGGTGTGTGTGTGTGTGTGTGTGTGTGTGTGTGTGTGTGTGTGTGTGTGTGTGTGTGTGTGTGTGTGTGTGTGTGTGTGTGTGTGTGTGGGTGTGTGTGGTGTGTGTGGTGTGTGTGGTGTGTGTGGTGTGTGTGGTGTGTGGGTGGGTGTGGGTGGGTGTGGGTGTGGTGTGTGGGTGTGTGGGTGTGTGGGTGTGTGGTGTGTGGGTGTGGGGTGTGTGGGTGTGTGGGTGTGTGGGTGTGTGGGTGTGTGGGTGTGTGGGTGTGTGGGTGTGTGGGTGTGTGGGTGTGTGGGTGTGTGGGTGTGGGGGTGTGGGGGTGTGGGTGTGTGGGGGTGTGGGTGTGTGGGTGTGTGGGTGTGTGGGTGTGTGGGTGTGTGGGTGTGTGGGTGTGTGGGTGTGTGGGTGTGTGTGGGGTGTGTGGGTGTGTGGGTGTGTGGGTGTGTGGGTGTGTGGGTGTGTGGGTGTGTGGGTGTGTGGGTGTGTGGGTGTGTGGGTGTGTGGGTGTGGGGTGTGTGGGTGTGTGGGTGTGTGGGTGTGTGGGTGTGTGGGTGTGTGGGTGTGTGGGTGTGTGGGTGTGTGGGTGTGTGGGTGTGTGGGTGTGTGGGTGTGGGGGTGTGGGGGTGTGGGTGTGGATGTGGGTGTGGGTGTGGGTGTGGGTGCAGGTGTGGGTGTGGGTGCAGGTGTGGGTGTGGGTGTGGGTGTGGGTGTGAGATGTGGGTGTGGGTGTGGGTGTGGGTGTGGGTGTGGGTGTGCGTGTGCGTGTGGGTGTGCGTGTGCGTGTTACCTATTTGGCCCGAGTCGCCTGGATCTGACAAGTGGCTGGAGCCCAACTTGCCATGCTGTTTATTCTGGATGCGTCGATTTGAGGGTACCTGAGTTGCCTGCTCTTGGGCTTGCAAAAAGGGAAACGCAAGGGCAACCGTCCTATGTGCCAGGCTGTTTTGCATACGGATGCAAACCCTTTTGATGCTTGATTCGGGCATATGTTGGCCGACGCAATTTGTTGGGGTGGGTGTCACTTTCACTGGACCCAGGGTTAGCATTGAGAAAAACGGCCAGGATTCAACCCCTCAGAAAAACCGAAGCTCTGCGTCATATGCCTTGCGACTTGGAAAACCCCATGAAGCTTGGAAAACCCCATGAGATGTACTCCCATAGTTTGGAAAACCCCGCTGAACACAGTGATGCTTGAAAGGGCAAACATCGGCCTCAATTGAAGCTCCGAGAAGCTGCGGAGAAAAAAAACAACTACGAGCAGCGCCCAAAGCCGGGCGGTCATGTGTTGGGCTAATCGAACACTATAATACAAGACAAATGACTGGGCTGACTTAGGTCTGACTAACATGCTTTTTGGGGGTCCTCTACAAACTTAGATTACCCTTGCTATAACCAACAGAAAAAGAGGCGGTAGAACCACCTGCAGTGATCATGAAGTGGTCGTACCTGCAGAAGAGAACGCGTTTGTTCCGTGATCATGAAGTAGTCACGAAGACTGGTGTCTGTTCAGCGATCAATGCTATCATTCCTTGCCAAACCCCCCCCCCCCAAAACCCCCCAAAACCCGAAACACTGCGGATTCCGATCTTGGTCCTTAACTGACCATCAAACTAGAGGAAGATACAAGGAGTATGGTTGTATACATTGAGTTGTTTATGATCAAACGTTATTGTTGTGTGACCACCCAAATTTGCAGGGGACAACCTGAACACTTTCGGCAAGCCAGATTTCAGGGTTGGACTCGGCCGACAGCCAACCCGAAGGAATAGAAGCGCTTGGGAAAACAGGAACGCCTGCTTTTTCAGGGGTTCCCTTCTCCCCAAATCAACGCACCGAATCATATTCTCAGAACCTCCAGGGGTCGATGGGTCCATTCCACTTCCGGCACCCCGGAAAACAAACGCCTCCCGCGCCAGGAGGTACAGCCCATGCATGGCTTCGCAAAGGATCTGGTCCGTGTCAAAGCACATGTCAGCCTTAGAGCCGATTCCCCGAAAACCAAAAGCCTGTGTGGTTTCAGGGCCTGAAATCTGACAAACCGGAACGAGTAGACATGGCGAGAACTGTGTATTCTGGAGGCTCCTGTGACCGGTGGCCACAGAAAATGACCAGGTCGAGATGCATGTTCTCGCACAATCCACGAGAAAGCGAGGCATGGCGGTATGTCGCGCATTTTGGACAGCAAAAGGTCAAAAGCAGAAAGTAGAACGGAAAAGGCTGCGTACACTTTTCACGGCCGTGTCTGCCCTTGGCAGTGCTTGGTTGGCCGTGTGGGAAAATATCTGAGGAGCCCGGCTTTGCACGCTGCTGCGCCTGACATCTGGAACCGCAGTGCACGCACAGCCGAAAACTCGACCAACCAACACGAAACTGTTGTAGGCTGCAAAGCGCGTTCCCTGCAAAATTCCACAAAAAAACAGAAAACGGCATCCTTTGTTCTTTTTTGGCGGACTGGTTGAGAACCTCCAAAGTCGTGGGTTTGAGCCCAGCTCCTGAGATCATGCCAAGAAACTGGCCGAGTTCCTCAGAACCCACTCGAAATGTGCGACTGCGAATTTGTTACGAGCTTGGAAAGCAGCCTAAAACCCAACGCGTGTCCCACCCTGCACTCTCTTCAAAGTAGTTCTGGGCATTGCGCCGAGGCCACAACTATCTGTCCGGGGTTCAAAACGTCAGGCGCCTGAAATTTGGGTAGGGCAACGACAACTCATACATCCGACATGAAACAAGGAGTCTCCAAGTAAGGACCCTGCCCAGATAGGTCTCCAAACTCCCTTCCCATGTCTATCACTTCAACGGGGGATTCCCTTGGCCACTCAAGGACAGTGGCAACCTCCATGACCCTGGCCCCCTACCCCCCCCCCCCCGGACCTCTCTTCTTGGCTTTGGCGCATTTCTGCTCCTCGCCCATGCTGCGCTTTGTGTCCGATGGTCAACCAACTGCAGAGCTACGGGGGTTTGTGGCATGTGGCGCAACGAGATGCGAAAGGTGAATTCAAGGCCCTCAAGTCAAGTGCCTGCAACCAACCACTGGATCTTGCCCGCTTGCCAAACATATGGACCGACTTTCGGGAAGAACCCCCCCCCCCGCCGAAATCCCCCATGATTTCCGGGGTCAGAGGGGTGTCCTAAGACAAGCTTGTTTGACATTGGGATAGCTATAGGAAACAGTGGAGGCTATACCTCAGAGGCCTTGGGATGAAACAATTCCATATGAGGCACGGTCAGAATGACTTTGTCCCCATTGCAAAATGTGTGAGGCCTCGGATTGTGGAAAATTTGGTGAGTCCCCCCTTTGAAATGTCTTTTGAACACCATGGAAAAGGACACACCCAAGTGTGCCACGAGGGAGAAAAAGAACTCGTGTGCACCTTCCCCAAGTTGAGGGGTTGTTTGACCATTGTTTTGTCTTAAAATGGATGGAGCCCAAAACGGTGGTTGTTCCTTTCCCCTCTAAAACCATCCTTTAAAACCACCCAAAGGGTAAAAAAAAAAAAAGGTCTTTGACCATTTGCATGATACGCCGAGGCGCCCTCTTCGCCTTGTTCTTGCTCTCGCGCGCTTCCAGCTCATCGATCCACGAGTCGTCGATGGGGGGATCCTCCTTCGTCTCCTGCGCAGGGCCACTGTACTTTTGAAACCGCCCCGGGGGCAAATCATGTGAAACCGTGCTTCCAAAGAAGGGTCCATGAATCGGATTAAAGTCTCATGTTTTCTATTGAGGCCTCAAGCAAGATCCCATGGTGCTCGTCCTTACCGGGCCAAAAAAGGCAAGGCACCGTTGGGGCTCAACCCTCTGTTGAAATCTGGTCCTTTGAAGGCCGCCGTCGAAAGAGACCCGGCCGTGTTTGGGTTTCCCCTCTCAGTTACATAGGCGCTCTCGAAGCTCATGGATCGTGGCTCCTTTGACGGCTGTTGACACTCCCAAACTGCGCATCTTGACCAGTCTTTTGCACCATCTACAAGGCCCTGACGTCATGTTTGGGCCAATGCCCTTACGGGAAAATGTGGTACAGACCCCATGTAGTAGCTGCATATCCCCTTAAACCCTCGGTGTAGTAGTTTGACGTTGCGGAAGAAGGATTCACCAGCGTCACACGGTCCGTTGACCCACATGTTGGGGTATGAAACCAACATGGAGGGAATGCTGTTCTCTCTCACCAACTCTCAAACCCATGCTTTGAGCATCTGGCGCTGGGCCAAATCCTGAACCGAACGAACCCCGCCCTCCACGAGCTGATGCCAACAAACCTGGATGTTGAAAACCCCAAAAAATAGAAAAGAAACAGGCACGCACCCCACACAAACACGCAAACGCGCAAACGCGCAAACACCGAGTCCCGAGTTCCCGACCCCCGCCCCAACCCGGACGTCAGACCGAGCTCCTGCGGCACGGACGCGGCCTCGGCCTTCTCGCGGCGCTGCTGCAGCTTCCGCTGGGCCCGGCTGGGCGCTTTCTCCTGCCGGTCGGCGCTTCCGCGGGCTCGTGTCGCAGGGACCCAAAATCGGCGCTTGGGGCGGGGGTGCCCCCGGCTCTGTTTTTTGACATTCAGTCAGAGCTCCTTCAACTCTGGTGCACAGTTCCGGAAAATGACATGTGGAAAATGTGGAAATTCGGGCTCTAAGCCTGTCCACAACAGGGGGGGGAACCTCCAATATCAGGTCTTGTTGGCTTCAATTTGAAACAACCCCGACCTGAATCAAATACACCTGCATGACATCCTCTTGACCGCAGTAAGTCATGGCTCCTTGATGTGCGTCCTTGCGCTGGTGGTCCCACTCAAAACACTCACTCAAGCAACACTTTGGGATTCCGAATCCAACTGTCCAGTCCACCTGTTGCTCCCTTCTTTCAGCACGCTTTTAGCACTCCAGACTTGCGCCGTCCAGGTTACTGCAGCAAGCTCAGTTGCTCTTGCACCTGGCTGCTGTCTCCGCCTTCTTTTGGATCACCCCAGGTCACAACATTCCCAGATTGAAGAATGGCAGCAAACGCATGCGCAGTTGCTTGGATGTGCTGGACGTTCCTCAGCTGCTCTTGGACCTGGCTGCTGTCTCCGCCCCAGTGTGGATCGCCCCAGGTCACAACAGCCCCAGACTCAAGAATCGCAGCAAACGCACTTCTAGTTGCTTGGATGTGCTGGACGTTCCTCAGCTGCTCTTGCACCTGGCTGCTGTCTCCGCCCCAACGTGGATGACCCCAGGTCACAACATTCCCAGATTGAAGAATGGCAGCAAACGCATACGCAGTTGCTTGGATGTGCTGGACGTTCCGCAGCTGCTCTTGCACCTGGTTGCTGTCCCAACCCCAGCCTGGATTACCCCAGGTCACAACAGCCCCAGACAAGAATCGCAGCAAAAGCACTTCTAGTTGCTTGGATGTGCTGGACGTTCCTCAGCTGCTCTTGCACCTGGCTGCTGTCTCCGCCCCAACGTGGATGACCCCAGGTCACAACATTCCCAGATTGAAGAATGGCAGCAAACGCATACGCAGTTGCTTGGATGTGCTGGACGTTCCGCAGCTGCTCTTGCACCTGGTTGCTGTCCCAACCCCAGCCTGGATTACCCCAGGTCACAACAGCCCCAGACAAGAATCGCAGCAAATGCATACGTAGTTGCTTGGATGTGCTGGACGTTCCTCAGCTGCTCTTGCACCTGGCTGCTGTCTCCGCCCCAACGTGGAAGACCCCAGGTCACAACAGCCCCAGATTCAAGAATCGCAGCAAAAGCACTTCTAGTTGCTTGGATGTGCTGGACGTTCCTCAGCTGCTCTTGCTCCTGGCTGCTGTCTCCGCCCCAACGTGGATGACCCCAGGTCACAACATTCCCAGATTGAAGAATGGCAGCAATGCTTGGATGTTCTGGACGTTCCTCAGCTGCTCTTGCACCTGGTTGCTGTCCCCACCCCAGCCTGGAACACCCCAGGTCACAACAGCCCCAGATTCAAGAAGGGCAGCAAAAGCACTCCCAGTTGCTTGGATGTGCTGGACGTTCCTCAGCTGCTCTTGCACCTGGTTGCTGTCCCCACCCCAGCCTGGAACACCCCAGGTCACAACAGCCCCAGACTCAAGAATCGCAGCAAAAAATCTAGTTGCTTGGATGTGCTGGACGTTCCTCAGCTGCTCTTTCTCCTGGCTGCTGTCTCCGCCGGCGTCTGGATCACGCCACGTCACAACCTCGCCCTCGAGGCCATGCCAAGCAAATGCCGTTCGTGCGGCAGCCAGTTGGCCAAGCTGCACAACCGCAACAACCACGTCCCCATCTTGCAACCCAGCCTCATTCAGTGTGGCCGTCAAATCAAGCTGCCGGCCTTTAGCAGTGAGCTTCAAGCGGCGCTGGAAATGCTGCTGCGCTGTAGCTTTCAGCTCGCTGATTGGCCTTTTCCCTAAGAGTGAGATGGAGCAACTATCTCCGCTGGGCAAGTGAACATCCACCTTCATGGCACAGGATGATTCTTCCAGGCGTGTTCACACACATTCCTCAGACACTTCTTCAAGAGGTAGCCACTCCGTGCTCTGGGAGAATGCCTTTGTGCGTTTGTTTTACGTTTGTTGATTGTATAGAGGTTTTGCTGGTTTGTGGCTTTGGGCAGGGCTGATCCAGTGGATGTGTGCTTATTGAAAGGTTCCAGAACTCGTGTTTGAATATTAATTGATGTGCAACGAAAACTATCTTGGACAGCAAATCCTGTGTAAAGTCTAACTTGAAATGGAAAAATTCGTATTCGAACGCTAGCGCAGAATGGAAACGAGTATGTCCATGTAAAACTCTAGAAACTCTACATGTACAAGCCTCTATGTGGCAAGGATGTCCATCTGAATTCCAAATTTAAGATTGGATGGCCAGTACAAATGCAGAGTAAGAACTTCTTTATTGAGTCCTATGTCATGTCCATTCAAATTCTACTTGACTTTTAGAGAGCGGATGTTGGTGAAGATGTGAATTTAGTCGAAAAGCACGACACACTGTGAGTTGCTGTGTTCTCAGACGATTGTAGTGCTGGCTGCTACATGACTTTTGAACCTCTGCATGATTTCCTTATGAAATCATACTTCATATGATGATTATAAACTTCTACTCAAAGCAATTTAACAAGGAAATAGTTCCATCATAAGTTCTATTTTAAGATAGAATATGTCTAAAACAAAACAATTTAAATTAAATTCTACACTAGTGTACTACACAAGAGCGCCTTTCCAATACAAGTGTTGCTATACAAATCAGCTAACATTTCAACACAGTTTATACAAAAAGAGTTCAACAGCAAGCAAGTGAAGATCAAAATATAGCAAAGAGTGCGCTCCCAAAGTCCCCGGCCCTCAAAAAACTAAGCAATTGTAACAGAACCAACACGCTAGCATTACCAGCCAGAATATCTGGCATCGCCAGCCAGCATATCTGGCATCGCCAGCCAGCATATCTGGCATCGCCAGCATCTCCAGCAATACCAGAATCGTCCAGAAAATGCAGGGGAGCAGGGTGCCTCTCCGGTGCATCTGCATCATCTGCAACAGGCGGGTGCAGGAGTTCAGCCTTCAACAACCAAAAGCGGCTTTCCAAGTCCCATTTCGAGAAACACTCACTTCAGGACACTGAAACCCCAACAATTCAACCTTTCATCAAAAATGGCAAGGACCCAACTTGATGACACCTTATTTGGTAAACAATGGTGCTTATGTTAACCCCCATTGGTTGAATGGTGGTTTGAGTTCTAAGGGGAAACCCGTCTCCTGCGCCTTCTCTACCTTCTCTGGGAGGTTGACCTCGCGGTGTGCCGGCTGATTGCCGGGCGCCTGGCGCAGAAATGTTGTAGGAGCTTCCAATCTTTGGAGAACCCAACATGGCCCACGTGGAATCCCACATGGCTGCGGGTCAAAAATCGGGTAACCCCAAAATGGTTTGCCCTGGTAAATGGAAACATGGACTAAAACCTGCGGTCCCCTGGTTGCTTAATTTTGACCCCTACCCACATGCGTGTATGCGTGTATGCGTGTATGCGTGTATGTTTGTGTGTGTGTGTTTGTTTTACGAGACCCCCGAAATGGTGGGTGTTCCTTTTGGTTCCAGGTAAAGCCGCCCAAAAATGGTGGTCTCTAAAAAAGGACACAGCCATACGGTCTTGTTTCCTAGGGGAGTCAGAGGGAAACCAAGCGGTAAAAAGGCAAGCAACCGTCACACTAATCCCTACCAAGCACAAGTAAAAGTGTGCTTTCCATTGGACACCAGTTTTAAAGGAAAACCAAAGGGAAACCAGAGCGAAACCGCAATTGTCCAAAGAAGCCAAGGAAGCCAACTGCTCGCAGGGAAGCCTCAGGGAAACCGGGCCCCCGTTTTGGGGGAAAACATGTTTGGGGAAAAAAAGGTTGCGTCAAATATGAAACCCACACCCAAGTCCAAACCAAACAAGAACGAATATATATATATATATATACTAAATCACTGGTTGACGTTGAGCCTTCAACTTCTCAATCTGGCGGGCCCCCGATTCCTGCCTGCACGGATTCACCCTCGATATCACAACGGGTACGATTCAGGGGTCAACAGTACAACTGTTTTATGTAGAGTGACTACAACGAGCTTGAACGTACTTACCAATTGGGTGTGATTGATGTGGATGTTATTGAGGACCCTTGTTGGGGTGGCTCTAAAGGAAAACCTAAAGGAACACCGCCTCTATTATGAGCGGCCTGGTTTAACACACACCCGTTTAGCATCTGGAAATATGTGGAGTGCAGAATCCCTTCAGTGGTTTCCGGTGAGAAAATTCACCACCACTTCGCAGGGTTCCCCCCCCCCCTCCCAGGCATCCAGCAAGGCCAGATCTTGTTGCGTTTGGGATATGCCATTTTCCCCCCATCAACACGCTTGTGGGTGCAAGCATCCAGGCATCTTCCCCAAGTGACCCAACCCTTCTTTATTGCTTCACTTCCGGCTTCCATTTACCCATCCGAACTGGCGAAGGGGGGAGGGGCTTCGGGCTTTGGGTGGCTACAAACAAACTCTGGCGTCCACACTCCCCTTGCATCCATTTTGCCTGGCCACCTTCCTTACTGTTTTTGTTCAGTCCTCACATACAACAAAGTAGATACGCGAATAGTTGGATTAGATAGATACATGGATTGGCTTATGTACCTGTATACAAATGTCTATACATAACTATACATACTTATATTATATTTTTCTCTGCTCACGCGCCCCCCCCCCAGGAACTATATTTGAAGCACTCGTGTCTGATTCAACCAGCTCTGAAGGATACTCTGCAGATTTGCTCATCTGCATTTGCTCATTTGTGTCTGCACCCACCAAGTACCAACATGTCAAAAACAAGTTTTAGACATGTGCATCTGTGATTAAAGTCCTGTTTGGAAAGGAGTTCCGGCATAGACATTCAAAAATTTAGGTTAACGTCTTAATTTCAAAGTAATTTCTTCTTTTCTTCTCATTGAAATACACATTCAACTGCAATTATGCCCTTCTCTGTCAAAGTTTGTTTATAAAGCTCCCTTCAAAGCCTCCTAAAAGGCTCAGTATACCAAATTTGATTCCAATTGAAGTTTATGAAAACATAGTTCTGTTACAATTTTAAATATTGGATTGGAATTTAGAGGTGGGTGTCTTTCCACATGGTGTGAATAGTAAAAGGTGCATAGAGCTTAATAGGGAAGGAATTCAACTAGACTCCTATCTTCAGAACTGATTTCAGCTCTCTTTTCAGTTCCTGGCTTCACTACTCAGAACTGCAAGGTGGATTTCCTTCACTGCTGCGACTTGGGGGCGACGGCTGACTGTTTTTACATTCAGCAGCAGAGCGTCAGATGCGCCAGGCTGTGTCAAGATATTCAGCAATTCTACAAAGACAACAAGGTTCAAGACAGGTTGCCAAAGCTTCTCCCCACCATGTTGAGACGCGAAGCCAAGGAAAAGAAGAAAGTTCCAAAGCTTCAAGTCAAAGCAGGAGAGAGCAGAGCTTTGGTGCCATGCTGTTTGCAGGCCACTCAATACATGGACAGAGGCGTACCTCATCAGCCAGCTATGCTGTAGATGTACGCTTGCTTGAGTTCGGCGAACTGGGATGAATAGGACGTAGGAGCTTAAGCCTTCAAAGGCTTTACAAGGGAAGCCCTACAAGAGCCTTACAAAGGGGTCTGAGAAAGAGATCTGAAGAGAGTTGTGTAAGGAGCTTGCCACGAAGCTTTTTGAGAGCTTTATGAGGAGGTTCATCAGAAGCTCTAATAGGAATTATATGGAGCCTTAAAAAGAGCCGTAGGAGCTTCAAAAGGAGTCTCGCAAGCAGCTTTACAAGGAGTTTCAGAAGGAGCCTTATGAGGACTTGCCCTATTGACCTGAACCAGTGAGCGGCCCTGGCCCTGAGCACGCTGCTGTGCTCAGTCAGCACATCGCTGGAGTCTACAAAGGCCTTTCCTCTTGAAACTAGCTGCCCAATACCCTAAAAAGCAGAAAAAACGGGCAAAAACAGAGCAAGGAAAACCAAAAAAACAAACAAACCAAAAAAGCTCGAGAAAACCCAAAAAAGAAACAAACAAAAAATGGTTGGTCTGGCCTCAGATTTTAGGTTTCTTGTTTTCTCGAGGTTTCTTTGGTTTTGTTCGGGTTTCCTCGCGTTGTTTTGTTTTCTTGAGCTATTGGGGGCAAAAACCAAAAAACAGTGCTTTTGTTGAGTGAGGGGCATGAGAAAACCAAAAATGCCCTCTAATTGTTTGGTTGTTTGACTCCAAAGCTCAAACAAACAAAAAACTCGAGGACAACCAAACAAAACCAAAAATCAACTCAAGGGAATCAAACTGAAACTCTGAGCCAGGCCAGCCATTCTCTTGTGTTTTTGTTCTTTGGTGTAAGGGGCAACAAAACAATCCAGCAAGAGATGTGGCATCCTCGCCTTCGGTATCTTGTTCAAGAGTAAAAAGAGAGATTTAGCAGAACAAATTCAGCAATAAACATTGCATCTTGAATACAGAATGTCCTGTTCATGTTGTGATGTGCTTTGGCTTGAGGAATTTGGTGGCTATGTGTAGTCAAAAAGGATGTTTTTTACATTTCGCAATTAAAAACAAAAAACACAGCGTACCCCTCCCCAGCGGTTTCAGACTATTGGACGGGACACAGTTGAATAAAAACGTTGGGGTGTTCGATTCCCCCCGGGTGCGCTTTTGCATCCTGGACAACATCGCCAGCATCACCTGCATCATCCGCATCAGAGAGTGCGGGGGTGGGGGGGGTGTACAATGGGGGGAAAGGGGAAAAGGTGGGGAGAGGGGGAAAGGGCGGAAGAGATCCCAGGAGGACAAAGCAGGCAAAAGATCTAAAGATCTTTAAGGGGGAGGTGGGGGGGGAAGATCTTACGAGGCGGGAAAGGGGAGGATCTTAAAACGATCTTAGCGAGGGAAGGGGGGCAGAAGATCTTAAGGGGGAAAAGATCTAAGGGGGGGAAAGTGGGGAGCGGATCTTTTGGGGGGGGGGGGGGCAAAAGGGTAAAACGATCAGGGGGGGAGGGAAGGAAAGAAAGATCTTACGGGGGAAAAGGGAGATCTCAGGAGGGCAAAGGGGGAAAAAGATCTTATAAGGGAGTTGGGGAGAAAGAGGGAAAGATATGTTCGGAGAAGAAGGGGGGGGCGGAAAAGATCTTGGCGTGGGGAAAAGATGTTATAAGCGGCGGGGGGGGGGGGGAAGATCTTAGGGCGGGGAAAAGGGGATCGATCTTAGGGGGTGAAAGCGGAGATCTTTTGGGGGGGCTTTGAGGGGAAGGGGGAAAAGGGGGCAAAGATCTTGGGCGGAGGGGGGGGGGGGGACCAAAGATCTTGGGGGGAAAAGGGGGAAAAGATCTTAGGTGGGAGAGGGGTAAAGGGGGAAAGAGATTTTAGGAGGACGAAGCAGGGAAAAGATCTTGGGGGGGGGGGGGGATGAGGAGAAGATGTTCGGAGATTTCAGGGGGAAAAGATCTTGGTGGAAAACGATCCTAGGAGGGGAAAGGTTGGAAAAGATCTTAGGGGGAAAGGGGGGGGGTGGGGAGAGGGGGAGAGGATCTTGGGAGGGGAAAGAGTGGAACAAATGCTGGGAGGGCTAGGGGGGGAAAGGGTAAGGGGGAAGGCGGGAAAAGATGTTTTAAGAAGGGAAAGGGGGAAAAGGATCTCAACAGGGAAAGGGGGGAAACGATCTTAGGGAGGAAAAGAAGCTCTCGGGGGGGGGGGGGGGAAGGCTTAGGGGGGAAACGGATCTCAAAAGGCAAAGGGGGGAAAAGATCTTAGGGAGGAAAAGGGAGAAGAATTCAGGGAAGGAAAAGGCCTTAGGGGGGCAAGGGAGGAAAGGATCTCAACAGGGAAATGGGGAAAAAGATCTAGGGAGGAAGAGAGCGGACAAGATCTTACAGGGGGAAAGGTCGGAAAAGATCTTTGGCAAGGGGGGGAGAAGATCTTAGAGGGGGCAAGGTGGGAAAAGATCTTTGGGGGGAAAAGGGAGAAAATTTCAGGGGGGGAAATGCCTTAGGGGGGAAAGGGGGGAAAGGATCTCAACAAAAAAAGGGGGAAGAGATCTTAGGGAGGAAAAGGGAGAAGCTCCCACGGGTAAAAAAGGCCTTAGGGGGCAAACGGGTCTCAACAGGGAAAGGGTGGAAAAGATCTTAGGGAGGAAAAGGGAGAAGATCTCAGGGGCGGAAAAGGCTTAGAAGGAAAGGGGGGAATGGATCTCAACAGGGAAAGGGGGGAAAAGATCTTAGGGAGGAAAAGGGAGAAGATCTCAGGGAAGGAAAAGGCCTTGGGGGGGCAAGGGAGGAAAGGATCTCAACAGGGAAAGGGGGGAAAAGATCTTAGGGAGGAAAAAGGAGAAGATCTCAGGGAAGGGGGAGCAAGGGAGGAAAGGATCTTAACAGGGAAAGGGAGGAAAAGATCTTAGGGAGGAAAGGGAGAAGATCTCAGGGAAGGAAAAGGCCTTAGGGGGGCAAGGGAGGAAAGGATCTCACAGGGAAAGGGCGAAAAAGATCTTAGGGAGGAAGAGGGGGAGAAGATCTCAGGAGGGGACGGGGGGGAAGATCTTAGAGGGGAAGGGGGGCAAGGGGACAATTGCAAAGGGACGCAAATAAGAAAGCAGGCCTGTATTGTCGGCGGCCTGAGCCGGAGGCGTTAAAATATATGGTGGTCACACACACACACACACACACCCCATGAACTACATTTGAAGAATGCGTACCTGCATTCAATTGTCTATGCATAGCCATACTTGCTTCTGCCTATTTTACAGCGAGCTCACCAGGGGGGGGGGGGAGCTCACCATACCATGAAGGTCCTTTGCTTGGGGATCCAATTCTTAATTCAGGTTTTGGAATGTTGTTCAGAAACCCTGGAATGGTGATTCTCCTGTAAATACCAACAAACAAGGGTTTCAACCATGGTCTGCATGGATTTCGTCCGTTCCCCTCCCCTCCTCCCACCACACCCACCACACCCACCACCCCCGGCCCCCGGCCCCCTCCCCTCCCCGCGGTGCCTCCTCCTTCTCCGGGCTCGCGCCGCGGCGCTTCTCCGGCTTCGCCTTCCGCGCCTTGCGGCCCTTCGAAGCCCCCGCCTCCTCGAAGCGGAGAGCCGAGTGGGCCATGGATGCAGTTGATAACGTTTATGAATAAATATATAACAGGCCACGGTATATATGTAACATGTATGTATAAATATATATAGCATGAATAGATGTTCGATATATATATATATATACAACATACGTAAAGGCCCGTAAAGGCTCTGGAATATGCATGCATATATAACACTAATAGATATTCCGGAATCTATATGTATATACATAGCATGGAATTATATGTGTTGTTTTTCCAAGGCAACAAGAGCTGTCAATATTCGAAGTTGTCCCTGAACGACATTGGATGAGGAGAAGCCCACCCAATTTCCGAGTGGTAGGTTGGTGGGTGCGCCCCATGTTATCCCCCTACTACAGCATGCAGAACAAACATACGAGAATGATAAGATTCTAATTGACAGTTAAACAAGAAACGCAGAGGGATATGTGCTTTTGTTTCAAAGGGTGTGAACTCCTAGTTTCATAGCTCGTCAAACATGCGCTATGTCTTAACAATGAAAGGCCAGCCACACGCGGCCAAAACGTCGAACCCATGTTGCACTTCAGCGCTGTCCTTGCACCAAGCCCTGTTTTGGCGGACACGCTTGAAACTGCCGAAATAGGCTCCGATCCGCCAAATCAAGAGGCCCTTCCAAATGATGCAATCACGACACTTGAGACCGCTGGGTACTAAGGGGTAAGGCAACCCCCAAAACATGTGGGGTTCATTTGGTTCCCTTTAAGCCGCAAAAAGGGTAGCCTCGAAAAAGACATTTGTGAGGACCGCCCCCGCCAACCCACACTATCATGTGGGAATGTGCTCCAAAATCGCTGTTTGGCTTCATGTTGAAGCCTTTTTGAAACGGGTGTGTGGGTTTTCTGGCTGGTTGTTACCCCCCCCGCCGCCCCATTCCAGGGCTACCCAAATGACTGCCAAACAGGAGTCCAACAAGCCCGTGTGATGCAGATCCGAAGCGCACGGTTAGAATCTTCCCCGAGGCAAAGACTCCGCCGGTCTGCGCGGACTCAAACCGAACGCGGACAGAGGTTCTTGCATTATCCACCTCAACATTACCCCCCAAAACCATTCCCTTTGGGTCTGCTGGAAAACGTCATTGTTCAATGGCTGCTTCGTTCGGTTTGCCATCACTGATTGAGAAAGACTATGGTCTGTGGCTCAGCTGATTTTTTGTGGGGCGAGGGATCGTTTGAACCTGGGAATGGAACTCACCGAACTGTCCAGAAGTGCCCAAATGTGAAAAGGATAATTGATGGAGCAGCTGAGACGGATGCAGGGCTGAGCATGTGTGTGTGTGTGTATATATATATATGGTCGCCTCCCCCCCCAAGGTCCACCCCCAGCTTTGGACACAGCTAAGACACTGCCAAAACACTGTAATTTACAGTGTGTTGAGCAGTGTTCAACTGTTTGAAGCAGATGAAAAGCAAAACGGATTTCGTTTGGATTTGACATTGCTTTTGGCAGATGGGTTGATCCTGGACAAGATGTGATGCTGGCAGATGTTTTGGTTTGAGTAGGCATTTTCATATAGTGTTTGCAGCAATTTTGAGCCCGAAGAAGGATAGGCAAGCAGAAGTTTGCAGATGATTTGTGATTGAAGTGTGTTGAACATGTTAAAAAACCTCCTTTTTATTGCATTTTTTTCAGTTTGGAAAGGTCATGGTGCTCAAAGTGCTGTACTGTCCTTTTGTTTGTGTTTCCAAAGAAAAAATAGGGACAGTACAGCAGTTTGGAGATAGGGGTGCTCAAAGTGCTGTACTGTCCCTATTTTGTGTGTGTCCAAATCAAAAAAAATAGGGACAGTACAGTGCTGTACTGTCCCTATTGTTTGTGTTTCCAAATCAGAAAATAGGGACAGCTGTACAGTCCCTAAAAAACCAAAACAAAACAGAGTCGTGCGTGGCTAAGAGCCTGAGACCTCCAAATAATTGTTTTCTAGGTTTTTTAAGGGACAATACAGCACTTTTGGCTCTTCAAAGCAAAAATAGGGACAGTACGGCACTTTTGAGGTCAGGGTGCTCCAAAGTGATGTACTGTCCCTTTTTTTTGTGTCCAAAGCAAAAAAAATAGGTCCAGTACAACACTTTTGAGGTCAGGGTGTTCCAAAGTGTTGTACTGTCCCTATTTTTCGTGTTTCCAAAGGAAACAATAGGGACAGTACAGCACTTTGGAGGTCAGCGTGCTCCAAAGTGCTGTACTGCCCCTAAAAAACATAAATTAAAAAAAAAAAAAAAAAAAAAAAAAAAAAAAAAAAAAAAAAAAAAAAAAAAAAAAAAAAAAAAAAAAAAAAAAAAAAAAAAAAAAGCATTTGTAGGTCTCAGGCTCTTTGCCGTGCAACGTGTAAGGACAATTCTATTGGAAAATGAATTCCCGTGTAACATTTACGTTGAACTAGATTAATCATAATTTAAAGCATTTTTTTAACATATACAATTTGATTGGAGTCTTTCCTTAATAATTTCTAGTTAATTTCAGTCAGACATTGAGTAGAATTTGGTAAAGATATTAAGTAGATTTCAGAAGGAGAGAATTCAGAGGTCAGAAATTGTGTTTTGTGTGTGTGTGTACTAGCCCCAGAACTACCATGGTCAGAAAACACCGTAAAACACAGTGTTGTGTAGCGTTTTTCGTACTCAATTCACATCTCCACCAACGGCCACTCTCCAAAATCAAGTTTGAATTTGAATAGGATTTCAATAGGACTCAATAAGAAAATGCTTGATCAGAATCCTACTGGAAGCTACACCTTACATTTAGAATTTAGATGAAAATCCTTGCCCAATAGAACATTACAATTTTAAATTAGAGGTTAACCATAATTTGATAAGGAATGAATCCAATCACAACTTCTGTTTCATAATAGAATTTGAATTAGAATAATTCTAGTTTAATTGATAGTTTACACGGTATGTTCTTTCCAATCAACTGTCTTTACAACTCAGCTTTCTTAAACACACCTTATGCAAACATAGTTCAACTCGAGTTTCCACTCAAAAAGTGAAAAATGCGCACGCTCAAAGCGTCCTGCTCTCAAAAGGAATTATGTGTATGTATATATATATACATATATATTCACACCCAAAGAGGACTTTGGACACCAAAATACACTCAACACAACCCAAAGGTGGATCTTGGGGGGGGGGGGGGGTGAGCATATATATATATATATATATATCGATATATTTATACGTATTATCAGAAAGGGCTGTCAGACGCCTTGTACATCCCGGTTAGGTAGATGATCCCCAAAGGCTTGCTGGGTACCCCTTTCGCCAGAAGCGTTATATGGTTGCGTCGTCTTTGAGGGTACCTTTTTGTTGGGAGTTCAAAGGGAAACTAGCCATTTTAGGGTTCCCTCAGTTTGAGACGCACCCATATCATTCGCCAAAAGGTTCAGTCACTCTCTCTCCTCCTCCAGTTCCTCGAGGGACGCATTTGTCCCGACGCGCTTGGCAGAGAGCCAGCCAACCAGGAAGACCAAGCGTTCGTGCTGCACCACCACCCAGTCCCAAATGACCTGCCCGAGTCGAGGAAAATGTCTTCCTTCGGGAACCGGAGTAAACCCTTTCAAACCCCTTGAACAAACTCCATGGTCAACATATCCTCAACCAAAAGCCGCTTCACGTCCCTTTTAAAATGCCCGCAAGCCCCCCCGGTGGCTGGAACAAAACATCACAACCCCTCACCCCCACTCGCGCCGGAGCATCCGCACCCACCCAATCCACACGGGCACACACACAGACTGAAAACACGAACGGAGAATTGACACACCCTAATCATGCTTGGACCCTCCGTTGGAGCGGTCTGGATCTCCATTAAAAGGGATTGGAGGCCACAAAGGCTCCTTTTGAGGTACCAAGATTCTTGACACAAGCCAACCCCCTCCGATCCCCTCAGAAGGCCGCTTGTTCCCAGAGCTGCCTCCATGACGGAGTCCCAAAAGCAATAGAAGGGCTCCAGCGCCATATCCACCTCATCCAAAGCCTGGCGTTTCGGAACTTAATCGGGAAGTCGCAGGCTGGTGTTTCGGGGCCGTGGGGCCGCTGGGTTCGAAGTGGTTGACATGCCTTGCTTGTCACAGATACAACATACCTTCGCTCCAAATACCTTCGGAAGTTGAGATCTGGAAAAGAAACTCCACGTTAGACCCCCGTAGAACCCAGTCCCCTCTTGGGTTCGATCGCCAACTGTGGGGTCAATTGTGGGGGTCAATCGCCAACACCAACCCTAACCAACCTCGCACCATGTCGAAAGTCCAACCCAACACCCGCTCCACACACGCCTCAAAACCGGCCTAAGCAACCTCAAACCTCCTATTTCCTTGCCGCGGGTGGAACCGCCACGTGGCTTGCGCCGTCTCCAGGCACCCGGCACCGCCCGGCGCCTTGCCCAGGCACCTCCCGGCGCGGCGCAGGAAGGGCCGCAGCAGGCGGCCCACTAGCAGCAGCTTCTCCAAGAAGCCCTCGAAAGGGCCACCAGCAGCCCAGCCCACAACAACTTCACAGTCAAACAACAGCTCAGTCCAACAAACAGCCGGCCCAACAGCCCAACAGCCCCAGCAAAAGCAACAGCCCAACAGGCCCACCAACCCAAGAACCCATCGAAACAGCTGGATGTTTGTCATCTTCGAAACCGTGGCGTCTAACCACCCCCAGTGGACTTGTGGATCTTCAGTGTGAGACTTCGGTAGTTGAGTTCTCCGAAAGGTGGACTTGGTTGTTCTTTTCAGGGTGAGACTTCCTTATCATAATTCTCAGAAAGAAACGGTTCAGAAATCCTGGGTTTGTAAATCCTGGGTTCCCCTAAAGCGGCCTGGTGGTTTGGGCAATAGGGAGGATCGACCTTCCCATTAAGCAAAAAACGTCGGTTTCCTTCGGGGCCTCTTTGAACCAAACCTTAAAAGGCACAGCCACGAACCGAAATGCAGATTAGTTGTCCAAAGCTACCGTTGTGTGTGTGGGTGTGCCCCTGCCCATCCACCTGCTTGTTGACCTACTGGTCTGTCTGTCTGTCTGTCCATCTGCCTACCTATTCATGTACATCTTTTATCTATCCATCCATCTTTCTGTCCATGTACCTATCTATCTACCTACCAACCTGTACTTTTATATTTCTATATATATATATATATTTATGTATATATATATATATTTGATGCAATCCCCCCTCCAAAGCCCAGGTTTTGAACCTGGACAATTGCCAAAATCACTGGAAACATGCTACATTTGAGAATCGTTTGCATTTTCGCATCTGCGAAACGCGTATTATTCAAGTTCAAGCAGTAAATGTTGGCAAGTTCAATTAGTTACTCAAACAAACAGTCAGCAAGTCAGCTAATTAGTCAGTTAAATAGTTGTAATGAATTAGCTCTAAAGCCAGTTAGCTAGTTAATTTGTTAATCAGTTAGTTATCTATTTAGCTGCCTAGTTAGTTAGATAATACTGAAGGTATTTCCCTAATATTCGGGCCATACTAGGGGAATACTAGGGCAATACTAGGTAGGATAATACGTGGGAATACTGAAGGAATACTAGGGGAAAACTCTCAAGCTCAATCTGTCTGGCTTCTCTCAGGCTTCCTGACTAGGGCAATACTGGGGCACTACTAGGGAAGTACTGCAAGAATTCTAGGAGAATATTGAGAGAATACTAGGGGTATACCAAGAGAATACTTAAGAAATACCAGGGCAATACTAAAGGTATTCCCCTAGTAATTCCATCCCTTTACTAGGTATGCCAAGAGACTAGGAATTAACTGAATACTAGGGCAATAATAGGGGAATACTAGGGCAAGCATAGGGCAACACTAAGCAAATACTCAGAGAATACTAGGGCAATATTAAAGGTGAAGACTAGAAAATACTAGGGGAGTAATAAAGGTGAATGCTGGAAAAAAACTGGAAAATTGAAAAACTGGAAAAACTGGAAAAACTGAAAAACTGAAAAACTGAAAAATGAAAAAAAACTGGAAAAACCTGAAAAAACCAAGGATTTGGGGGGACATGCCAGGGGGGCCCCCATGTCCCCTGAATCCTTGGTTTTTCAGTTGTTTTCAGGTTTTGTGTTTTTTGCAGTTTTTGCAGTTGTTGTCCAGTTTATTCAGTGTGTTTTTTCAGTTTCCAGAGCGATTGTTCAGACAATACGAGGGGAATAACAAAGGAGAAAATACGCTCAGGTGATATCCCCAACAGCATGCGGTGCTCCTTTTCGTGCTCGCACCCCGCAGCCCTCGCAGAACCTCGCGGAACCCTCGTGGAACCCTGGTGGAACCCTAGTGGAACCTTACCTCAGGGCCGCCCCGGACCACCCCGGAGCCTATCTGGGCTGAGACCCCAAAGCTTTCAGCTGTTGGGGAAAAAAAAGGATTCAGGGGGACGTGGGTGGGGGGCCCCATTTCCTCCTGAATCCATGGGTTTTTCAGTGTTTTCAGCTGTTCTTTCACTGTTTTCAGTTTTTTCAGTTTCCAACGTGCTTCCTTGAAGAGATGCCCTTACGCAATCATAGTGCAGCATTGGCTGCCAAATGAGAGGCTTTTGACAGAAGCAGACAGTGGGCCTGAAAAGTGTGTGTGTTCTGGCAGATGCAAGTTTTGGTGACAAAGCACTGTAAATACCTGTGTTTTGTTCGTTCAAAACCTGGTTTGTTTGCTTTTTTGGGGGGCAGAGGGTACCATATATATATATATATATTTCTATATATGACTCTTTCTGACAACTCTTTCTGGGATTCTTAATTAAAATGTATATGGATTTATGCAAACATGAACTAACATGTACAGTAAATGCTTCGGCGCAAGGACATGACGTACTGTTATTTTTGATTTTGATGTCAGTTGCAAGTAGGAATGAGGTCCTTTCCCCCAAGTTGATGATTTGCTGAAATGTCCTGCCAAACAAAAATAGAAAAAACCAAATAATAGAGCTGCTACAGGCACGTTGAAAATGCCAAAGCATACTTGGAGCTGTTTAAATAGGATCTCCTATTCAACGTTGAGATTAACTTCTGCTTGGTTGGAATTTGTATGGAGTTGCAGTCAGTCTGGCCAAACACCTCAATTCTAGCCCAAAATCTGAGTATTTCACGGGGGGAAGCATATATATATATATATATATATGTGCGATCTATCTATCTATCTAACCTGAATTAATCTAATGTCTGTCGTTCTAGTTAATCTAATCTAATCTCATCTAAGCTAATCTAATCTGCACGATCCATCTCTGAATGTTATCTCGATCTATGTATTCATTTATTTATCTATCTGCCTGCCTGTCTGTCTATCTATCTATCTATCTATCTATCCATCTATCTATCTATCTATCTATCTATCTATCTATCTATCTATCTATCTATCTATCAATATCACTGCTGTCTCTATCTCTCTATCCCTGTACCTGTCTATCCATCTATCGATTGATCTGTCTATCTACCTACATCTCTTTCTTTCAAACTATCTCTTGCTTCTACAATCTACCAATCTCATCGAACAATATCATCTATACTATCTCTCTGTCTCTCTCTCTCTCTCTCATCTCTCGGTCTCGTCCATCTATATCTCTACTCTAACCAAATCTCATCTAGTCTAATCGAATCCACCTATCCATCTTTCTGCCTAATCAAATCCAGTGCAATCCAATCCAGTCTAATCTAACCTATCTATCAATTCTTCTATCTCATCTAACCTACTCTTTCCCTCCAACTATTCATCGAATCCAATCTGCCTATCTAATCTAATCTTATCTTCCCTTAGCTTATCCGCTGTCTTGTCTAATCTAGTCCATATCTGTATATATATATATATGTATCTCTCATCTACTCTTCTATCAACCTACCTGCCTACCTGTCTATCTATCTCTGGTTTTCTATCTGTCGATCTATCTATCCTTTTGTCTATTTAGCTAACTCTATCTAACTATCTGTCTATCTACAGATCGACCAATCTATCTGTCTGACGTTCTATCTTTCTTTCTTTCTATCTAATCTAGCCTATATATATATATATGTCTGTGTATGTCCATCTGGCTTCCTTTCTTTCTGTCATCTATCTAGCTCTCGCTCTAGCTATCTATCTACCTACCTACCTACCTGCCTACCTACCTACCTACCTATCTATCTATCTTCTATCCCTCTCTCTCTCTCGCGCTCTCTCTCTCTCTGTCTACATCTATCTATCCGTCTGCCTATCTATCTGTCCGTCTATCTAACTTTCCTGCGAGTTGTCGACTGTCATGAAGTTTAACTGCCAGACTGCCCGCGCGTGGCGCAAACATGCCCATGTTTCCGACAGAACGCCAGCATCACACAAAAAGGCTCACGATTCCGTGAGAAAGCACACCGCGGACTGCACACAAATAGGACAAAAATGTAAGCTGGTGGTTGTTTGCAAGCTTGAGCTTCAAGAGTGTGTGGCTGTAGTGGCGAGAGAGGTCCAGTGAAAACCTTGCTCACAAGGCACGAAAAAACCCTACACCTGGGAGCTTCAAAGCCCGTGCGGTTTCAGGACACTGCAAAAATCACAGTTTCGCTGTGGCGAAATGCACACGAACTCCTTTCTGATAGGATCGTCGTGGTCTGCACACTCCAATCCTCAGCGAAACTGCGCTTTTGAAGTTTGGACGCTTCCCGTTCGAACGTCGTCGCCTTGCTCTTGGACCTCGCCCCCCGTTCAAAGTGAGCTTCCCCTACGGAGATGGTGAACAGGTAACTTTTTCGTAGTGAGCACCAGCAAGCACCAGGAATCTAGGCAGCGTTCGGGTTCTCAGCGTCGGCTCCGATTCTGTGACATGGAACTCATCTTAGTGAAGGCCTTTCAGCCGCGGACGGGCGCGCTCACTACCCGAGCAGGCGGACGAAAAACACGCGCCCCTTGCAAGGAAATTGAAAGAGGTAGCTGTGGGGCTGAGCTTGGTTTTGGAAGGCTTGCGGAGCCATGCGGCACCTTGCAAGGCACCAAGGGACTCTTGAGAAAGATGATCGATCCACGCCAGGGTCCTTAAAGCCGGGCGGCTTCCTGCAGAACGCGACACAAACGTAGCAGACTGGCGAGGCTTCCATCTAGAGCAAGTCAGAAATCCAAATGCGGTGCGAAGAAAAAGATGCCATGTTTCCAATGGCATGGCTTCGGGGAACGTGAGCTGGAGCTCCAGGCTGACACTTTCAAGGCAATGAGGGAACGACCCCCATAAACCATCCCTTGTGGTTTCCTTCAAGGGGACCCCCAGGTTCATTCCCTTATTCCCTACTGAGCACAAGAAGAGTTGACCCCTGAGACCGAACCGAGACGATCACTTTCAGGGAGATCTTGGCTGAAAGCGACAAACCCAAAGCCGCCGGCCCCTGTCCCGTTCCCAAGAGAAGCCTCACGACAAGCATTTCAAGCCAAACCTCTCAACTAGCCATGAAATTTAGTAGGACCCAATTCACCCACACAAAGCAAAAACAAATCATAGTCCCACGCAGCCAGCAGCAAGCGCCGGAACCCATTCAACACTGGCCTGCGGCTCCACGCCACGCAAAAGCCCTCCGAAATCGAGCGCTCCATGCCCCAAACCCAATCCATCAACTGCTTCATGGAACCCTGCGGAACCTCTGGCAACCGCTCCAGACCTTAACCTGAAACCCTTCGAAACCTACCCAAGCCTTCCATGGAACCAAAACGCCCAGAGCCCGGCAACTGCTCCAAAGCCCGCAACCTGCCCTTCCACCTTCTTTCCATTCCCGGAGCCAACCCAACCTCAAAGCTGCTCACTTCGAAGCTCTTATAAAATTGGTGGACACAAATCGCGATGCTGGTGCTGTCCATTCTCCAATTAACCTCATGTCCTGTGCCTCGTAGATGCTCTCGAGCAAGTCTTCCAACTCTGCTGCTAGCCTGGTGCAGATTGCTAAAGCTATGAACACTTTAGGCAGGAAATCTAAGCCCCACCTCCATCCCCTGAAAAAAGGTTCTTAGAAAACACACCCTTCTTAGAAGGGGTTCTTAGAATGTTCAGAGAACCATTGTGGGGGTGGGGGGGGCCCGAATGTTTCTCCTGATTATGAATGTTGCTTGCTCTCATTCTGCACAAAAGGTTTTGTCATAGAGAAATATGTTCTTCCAGGACCCTCCCCCCCCAGGTTTCGTGACAACATGGGGCTATACTTCACCGACCCAAAACAAGAGAGGTGCCCAGGCAGCAGGAAGGCGAAGGCACTCAAAAAATGGTTGCTCCTCAATGGTGGCAAGCCGCGCGACGCCTTCCTCATCAAATAATACCCAATGAATTAGGTAGAAAAGGCACTTGTCAAGTTCCAGCTTGCCACAGAGCTCCTCCCACCATTGTGCTGCCTTTTGAAGGTCCTTGCAGATTCGTCCAGGAGACTGACCACGCGAGCAAAAAACGGTTGCCTGTTTCTTTGTGTCTGTTTTCTTCAAATTAAAGGGGGACTGGATTTCCTCGTCACCACTTCAACAAGTCTTGAGGATATCCACTTTACTGACCCGGAAAGGGACTTCTATCCTCACAAACCTTCGCAAACTCTTTGAGGGCAGCCGATGAGTCGGACTTTGATTTGAGAAACAACTCACCAACCGAGCGAAACCGAAAATCAAAGTCGCTGTTCACTTACGTGCAAAATATGGCCTGTGGAGATATTGGGTGCGTCGCTCTCAAAAAGACACAAAGCGCAAGAGATATCCTTCGAGATTCCCATAGAAGCGCGAGTCAAATCGAATCACTGCTGAACCTACCTGCGTAGGTGCCCTTCGAATGTTACCCCTTTTTGAGAAGTCCTAAATCGCCAACCACGTCATGCTTCAACCCCACCCCCCACACACACACACACACACACACACACACACACACACACACACACACACACACACACACACACACACACACACACACACACACACACACACACACACACACACACACACACACACACACACACACACACACACACACACACACACACACACACACACACACACACACACACACACACACACACTACACACACTACACACACTACACACACTACACACACTACACACACTACACACACTACACACACTACACACACTACACACACTACACACACTACACACACTACACACACTACACACACTACACACACTACACACACAACACACACT
>CAUJNA010003402.1:15000-17500 GCA_963377175.1 Effrenium voratum | reverse complement strand
GACAGACACACAGACAGACACACAGACAGACACACAGACAGACACACAGACAGACACACAGACAGACACACAGACAGACACACAGACAGACACACAGACAGACACACAGACAGACACACAGACAGACACACAGACAGACACACAGACAGACACACAGACACACAGATACACAGATACACGCACGCACGCACGCACGCATGCTCGCACGCACGCACGCACGCACGCACGCACACACGCACGCACCCACACACACACACAGCAACAAAATGTCTCTGTCAAACCAAAGGATTCCAGACCTGATTTGCTCTGTAAGACGACCAACTCCTCCGGAAGACAGTCATTTTCGAAGGGGTGCTGTGGATGGACACAAACCTGAACCAGTTGATGCAAGGGCTATCTCAGTATTCACAGGGTTGCATTCATCGCAAGTGGAGCAAAGTGAACTATGTCCTTCCACTGCACGATCTGGAAACAACTCTGGAACCTCTAAGGGCAAAGAATCAGAAACCAAAAAAAAGGACCTAAGAGAAACAACAAGCTTCAAGACCAAGAAACAGACAACCAAAAAGAAAACCAATAGAAACACACCCCGGCCCCACCGGCCACCGGCCCCACCGGCCACCGGCCCCACCGGCCACCGGCCCCACCGGCCCCACCGGCCCCACCGGACTCCCCCACCGGGCCTCTCCGACCACCGGAGCTCGCCCCGCTTGCCCGGCACGGCCGAGCTCCGCCGCAGGAAGGCGCCCACGGCGAGGCCGGCGAAGACGAAGATCACCACGAGGCCCAACTGGCGGTGCAAAGGGACCCCCCATGGGGCTGAAGCCCAGTTTTGAGTGGGCTTCAAGTCCTATTTTTGAGCTTCAAGTCCCATTTTTGGGCTTCGAGTCGCTTCAAGTCAAATTTTGGGGCTTCAAGTCTCTCTCATTTTCGGGCGTCAAGTCTCATTTTTGGGCGGGCTTCCTCAAAATGAGGCCTTGTCAGATTCTTGAGACAAGGATTGGACCCCATTGCAGGGACGCCACAGGGGGATACCACCTTGGATGGCCAAAAAACAAATGAGAACCTTTAATTGGGAACAAAGGTTTGACATGGAACATGGGTGCAGTATCAACATGAAGTGTTTTTTGTCGCCAAATGGAGCTGGACTCCACAAACTGCGTTTTACTCCACAAGAGATTGCTTCCGGAATGTCTTTTCCCGTGAGAAAACTTGAGGAGCGGGTGAACGAAAGCTAGCAGTTGTTGCATGAGATGGGTCGGTGACAGAGTGGATTCATAGGTAGCTTGTGTACAACGAGAGGCCCGGCAAGATTCGTAGGATGCGACACGCAAACGCACATGGTGGCGTGGCAAACCTTGAAAAATGAAAACAACGAGAGGCATCAGAAGCTGTCTTAAAGCACCTCTGGGTTCTGCATGCTGCGTGTGCAAAGATTCTTGCGAGGTGGTTTACTGAGAAGACTGAGGTCTCAAATGAACAAGCTGAATCGGTGGAACATGTAAAATTTCGTAGCACCAAGTCCAAAACGGGCAAACCGAGACTGCTGAAACACTGAGCCACTGCCCGGGGAGGGGTGGACCAAGGAGGAATCGAGCCTGAGACGGGGGGGGGGGGGTCTAAATAATTGATGTTTTTCAATCGTTTCGGCTCAATTGAAAAAATCAATCTTTCGGCAGTTGAGCCCCTTACCTTGCTTACGCAAGGAGAAACTTCAGCTAGCTAAAGCTAGCTTTCGTGACAAAAGGATATGGACAAGTCTCTCACTTCCCCAAGTCTCCCTTTCAACCGTCAAGTCAACTAGGTTTCCCTGAAAGGCTGTCTCCGTTTTTCCCGTTGCCGCCAAAATAAAATGCGGTGCCTCCGTGGTTTCCTGGTTTCTCCTTGAAGCCCCAAACCCCCTTCCAGAATTAAAATAGGATGTCCTTCTGGTAGTGGCTTCTCGGGGTTCCAAACCCCTTTCCCCTTTTTTCCAATCATAGAATGGCCTTTTCAACGCTTACAAAAAATGAGTCTCCTCTCCAATTGCCCCAAAAATTATCCTTGAGGTCCCAACCCCCTTGTCAACGCTCGGTTTCCTTGACCTCCCCGACTTCGGTCTCCTGGCTTCGCGCTTCCCGCGCCACCGGCGCCTTGGAGGCCTCAGAGCTGAAGGCGGTGCCGGCCCTGCAGCGGAAGCAGTCCCCGTCCTTCACCTCGCTCGACCGGAGTTCTCGCTTCGCTCGAGATACAAAACGAAGCAAGAGAGATAGCGAAAAACCCACCGAGATGTGACAAAAGAAATACTGTGGTTCAACTGTCAAACAAGGGGTTGCGTTTGTATGTACGTATGTATGTATGTATATTTCGCAACAAATCAGGCAGTGGTCTAACCGTCTAAACATCTTGATTTGGGCACCCACTTCAAATGATAAAACAATCCCAAAACCTCAAATAGAGGATCGCCAAGTACAGGACCTTCATGGTGAGCTCCTTTTGCCTCCAGGTGAGCTCGCCATAA
>CAUJNA010003402.1:2500-10000 GCA_963377175.1 Effrenium voratum | reverse complement strand
TACATTACATACATTACATACATACATACATACATACATACATACATACATACATACATACATACATACATACATACATACATACATACATACATACATACATACATACATACACACATACATATACACACACACACATACATACATACATACATACATACATACATACATACATACATACATACATACATACATACATACATACATACATACATACATACATTACATTACATACATACATACATACATACATACATACATACATACATACATACATACATACATACATTACATACATACATACATACATACGTACGTACGTACATACATACATACATTACATTACATTACATTACATTACATTACATTACATTACATTACATTACATTACATTACATTACATTACATTACATTACATATATACATACATACATACATACATACATACATACATACATACATACATACATACATACATACATACATACATTACATTACATTACATCACATTACATTACATTACATTACATACATACATACATACATACATACATACATTACATACATACATACATACATACATACATACATACATACATACATACATACATACATACATACATACATACATACATACATACATACATACATACATACATACAGACATACATATACATACATGCATACATACATACATACATACATACATACATACATACATACATACATACATACATACATACAGACAGACAGACATATACATACATACATTACATTACATTACATACATTACATACATTACATACATTACATACATTACATACATTACATACATTACATATATATATATATATACATATATACATATATACGTGCGTCTAAAGTCTAAGGCAAAATATGAGGCTCCTTGTGCATGCGAAACAAGGGACCGGCTCTCTGTCTACTCACGCTGCCATGGGTTGCAGGTAACTTTCAGGAATGAGCCTTTTGTGAAGATTGATTTGACCCCGACAGTGAAGAAGGAAAAAGCCCTGTTGGTTTCAAGCTCAAGACCCTTTAGGATTGAGCAAAAGTGGCTTCCTGATCCTTCCTTTCCTGTCCAAGAAGGCTCCTGAGAGCAATGAATACCCAATCGCGCGCTGCATTCATGCACTGCAGTCAGCATGGGGCTAGAATCGTCGCGCTGGAAACCACATGCTACACACCAATCCCCCTCTGTCCCCAAACCATCGCGCGGGCGTCCAGCGGAAGCGACGGAAGCGACGGAGGCGGCGAGCCTTGGTGAGCGGTGCCTCGCACTCGCAGGCCGCTGTGCCGCACTCCCCGCAGAGCTGACGGCGTGAAAGCGAAATCGCCAGCGAAGTCACCGAGAGCTCAAATCGCGAGCCCGGAGCGAAGCCTAAAAAAAGAGACACGTCCAAAATGCGGTGAAGGGAAAAACCTGAATCTGCAACCTACTTTACTTGTTTGAAAGGGGTTGGCATAGAGGGGCTAAGGATGACAGGGGTTGGATAGAAGTGGCCAGTAGCAAGCCACCTTGGTTGATTTACAGATCACCAACCTACTTACAAACACCAACAACTTAGCTCCAACGCAATAGCGACATATCTGTCAAAGTTTATTGGGAGACTGGGGGGCGTGCGAACAGCGCTTCACGTGAGGTGAAGCCACCCTTTACCACTTGGCCACGCGTGAGACGGCGACAAATTGGCTTCTGCCAACAGACACCCCCCAAAATCGGTGAGTTCTTGTTGGGTTTCCTTTCCAGACTCATACCCTCGCGCAAAAGACACGCGCAAATGCTGGTGTGTCTTTTCCCCCCGTTGCACCCTTTCGGCAGGACAATGTAAGGGAGCCAAGATGAAACAATAAAACCACCTGGAGGGGGTCCTGGTTTGGCCATATCAATTTCTTGCCAAATGGGTCGTGCACGTGACGCTGGAAAAGGCCGGCCACCCAACCTGCAAGGCATCGCTTCAAACCATCCTCCCACCAGGAGGAAACAAAGGAGGCCCCAGGCCTAAAGACGATTTTCTTGTCAGGTCAGTTGATGCCACAGCTGGCCCTCAGCAACCGCTCCCTGTTCCCTTTAAATATCACTCCCAGAGGCTGCCCTCAAATGGACAACAGCCAAAAGGTGATGATTGAAGCTAGCAAAAAGGTTCGCGCCTTAAAACAAAAAAAAAAACTCCACCAGCGCTCGGCGGAGCTGCTTACCTTGACGTTGTTGAACCTCCATGCCCGGTCGCTCGGATCGCATTCCGAACATCGAGCCGAATCGGCCTTGCTGGCAGGCACGCAGGTGAAGCAGGGGGCGCCGTTCAGCGTCTGAAGCTCCTGCAGCTCACAGTAGAAGTTTGTTCGGTTCGTTGGGGCAGGAGGTGCATGGCGCACAGGGGCGCCAAGGGGCCAGTGATCGCCGGAAGGACAGGAAGTAACAATTACTCAGCAAATCCAATCAGGTACATTCCCTCAGGCGAACAGGCAGAAGCTCCCCCAATTGACCTCTGGAACCAAGTCTTCCAGAGGGGTCCCTTTTTGAGCTTCCATGGAAGTCTGGGAGAGGGTAGCAGTTGTTTGTCTAGTCGGGGGAAAAGAGGTGTAAGGTAACTTTTTTGTTGGGTATGGTTTTTCTTTTAGCAGTTTGTCGGAAGAGGAGCCTCTAGACATTTGCGGGTGTCTTTCTTGAGGGCCGGTAGCTGCAGGGCAAGCACAGTAGAAGAAATTAAGGTGCTGAGATTGCTAAAATCAAGTAGGTTGCGACTGCATCGAGCAAACCTGTGCGAAGAAGCATGTTTGACCAGGGAAGTGCCGGCATGTTTTGAGAGGGAGGGTTCCCAAGGCTCCAAAAGAGAAGTGCCCGCCCTCGCTGGGGGCAAGGCGTTTTTGACCCTCAGAGAAGTCCCACGTTTGACATCCAAAAAAGAGCCCGCTACAAAATCTAAGACATTGCCCGAAAGATGCCGCAGGTGTGATACCACTACGCATGCGTTGCTGCCTGGGGCCTTTTAACCACTGAAAAATGGCTCCCGCAGTCCTCCACCCGAGCAGCCACTAAGAAATTGAGACCCTGAATTGTTCAGCAAAGGAGCCTTCATCACCCGAAAAGGCCGCTAAAAAAGCCTCCAAGAAATTGAACCGCTGAATTTTCTTGGCAAAGGGATTCCAGCCTAGTAAATCAAGACAAGGAGAAAAAGTGGCGAAGAAATCCAGCCCCCCTGGCTCCAAAGGAGTAGAAACCCGCCCTTTTAAAGATGAAATGGATGACGCTAAGAAATTCTGCCTCCCTGGGCCCCGACCAACCGATTTCTTATACAGCGATCGCGCTGCATCGGCTTCGTGGCTATCAGGTTTGAGGCTACCCGGAGCCCAAATGGGGTTGGGGTGGAAAACGGTTGGTGGTAGGGGTTGAGTTGCAATCAAAACCTGGTAGCAAATCGGTCTGCCCGATGCAAAGAATCAAACGGGCACCCACCCTTGGCAGCCTTCCCTTTCTTTGGTTCTACCAATTACCAGCATAATAGTCATAAGTTAAAGGTGTATCTAGGCCTTACTGTAAGTTTCAACAAACCCGGGGGCTTTTGATTGGGGAACTTTCGGCGGACGTCACCATGGCGGGGCTTCCCTCGTGGAATTTTCAGCAAATCTCGAGGCTGAGCTCCCTGCAAGCCTCAAGTTGCAAGTTCTGAGCTGGCATTGTCGGGTTCCCGAAGTTCCCGAGTGTTCAGGTCATCGGGAATTACTTTGGGATGTGGAACAAGAATGAGAGGGATGGTCGGGGAAGGAATAACCCTTGAATGCACCCGCCATCCCCTATTCCTCTTTATAATGATGATCTTGCCAATAAATTGTTGATGAAGATTGGCTGGTCCAGATGATAACGAGAAAGAGATGCAATGGACAGGACAGATAGGAGATAGATGAAGCCAAACAATAATAAAATAGTTTTAGATTAAAATGATCTCTCTCTCTCCCTTCTTTCATCCACCTATTTCCTGTTCATCAAGGTAGAAATCCAAAAGACCAGATATAGTGTGGAAATTCTAGAAAATAACGAATGCTAGACAACTAAGCCAGATATTGTGTTGTTTTGCTTTATCTCTGTTTTTGGCTAACATTTAATTGGTAATCATCAATAATACAATGAATCACTCCCATTCCCCTTCATGTCTCTCCAATTCTAGGTCTACGTCTACAGAATGGCTGTAGGAAAAACAAAAAGGAAAGAAATGAAAGAACCGAGAATTGGAGGGGAGCGGAAAAACAAAGCGAGGGATGAAGACATGACCAAAGAATAATTCTGGCATACAATCACAGCAAAGAAGGTCAAGAATTTGAGGCCGCTCTGTCTTCTCTCTCACTCAATCTTGGTTCACTTTCTATCTGAATATCTGTCGATGGACAAAATTACTAAAGAAGGAGAAGAAATATCAATACAAAGACAAAAGAAAGAAATACATAGTAAAAAGGTATCAGGACAAAATGCAATTTATGTTACTGTCGGGCTATCACATGGGCTTCTTTTTATGTTTAGCTTTGAGGATACCTTCCAAATTCATTCGGGTTCCAAAAGACCTGCCCGGAGTTCCGAGTTGTTTCTCCGGTCAATATACCAATACGCCCTACGCCTCTTGAAATTGGGAAGCCCTTGACCCCCATGCCTTTGTTCAGAAGGGGTTTCCCACTTCAAGCAACTAGGCCCTTCCTTGACCCAGCTGTGGGGAAAAAAGCATTAGTTCAGAGTCTGCTTCTTCTAGAAGAGTTTTGGAGGAGACCTAATTTAGAGAATTTAGAGACGCTTGGCCGTGATGTTCAATATGTCGTTGGTTTTCTCCAGTCGCTTTTGCCGTGCCAATCGTCAATTCCCCCTGTTCCTGTTGAATCAGGGAAGCCTCGGGCTCCGAATCCTGAGAATGACAAAATTGATTTCCCCTCATCGTTTTCTCACCCCGGCGGCCCCAGCGGCCCATGTCTTTTTTGCGGTTGGCCCAACCTCAGTTGCCCAAAGGTCTCCAACAAAAAAAGACGCTTGGGGCCAAGACGAAACAAGGGCAAACACTTCAGGGTCAGAAGGTCCAGTACAACATGCCGCTGCTGAACACTCAGCCGGTGCCTGGTTAAAGAAGCTTTAAGTTGCCGGTGCGACCAGGGAACGAGAAATGGCATGACCCCGACCTCGATTCGGATTCCTAAAAAAAACACCAAAAACCATTCGCCCGGCGAACCCTCCTCTCACCACTCGCCCTCCCCCCAAACCATCCGCTCCTGCTTGGTCCAGCCCGCCTTCTCGCATCGGCAGGTCTCTGTGCTGCAGCGCCCCTCCTCTTCCGTGCACAGGTTCTCCGCCACCTCTGCAACTAAGTCGTCAATACCTTCAACCCCGGCCTACGCAACCAGCTGGTAAGCCCTCCACACACCAAGTCTAAACCCTTGAGTGACACAACTGTTTTTGTCCACCCTGAACTCACCTTAAACAAGCCCCCCGGAACCATCCAAACCCACTTTAGCCAACCCTAATGCACCCTGAAGCCAACCTTGAACCACCAAGCTCAAACCGAAACCCAGCCTAGACCCACTAAAGTAGACCAACCCTCGACCAGGCCCAACCAGCCGCAAGGGCATACAAAACCCATCCAGCCACAAAAGGAGGGATGGGGGAGGGAGAATCCCCTGCGGGCACCAAAAGGAGTCTCCACGACTTGTCAGTGAACCATCCCGATTTGGTTCCCATTGCACGTGGCCCTGCGGCAACCGCGGCCCTAGTTTTCTACCCCCGTAGGTGCCACAGCCAAGCTGAGAAGACAGCTGGTTGATGGTCAAAGAGACTTTTCTTTCCACGAACAGATGCCCAGTGCTCATGGCAAAACGGGCATCCTCTTTGTGGGTGGAACCCTTCCCAAAAAAGACTCGGAGAAAAAAAAAAGGCGGAATCCACGGGGCAACTGGGAACAAACAACCACGACGTCTTCGACGAAGATCCAAATGGCCGAGACACCTCCACGCAGAACTCCCCGTGGCCACTGCACAAGGTACTCACCGATGACGAGGGATCCTCCTCGAGCTGCCTCGGACGCAAGAACGACAAGCACCACGGAACTGTTCCGTTTGGACCCCCCCAACACGGCACCCCTCCCCAAACACACCTCCCAAAATGGTCTACCAAGTCTTTCCCAAGGGGTGTGTCAGGGGGGGGGGGTTTGGGGGTTCTTCGCTGGCGTGGACGTGTGCTTTTCGAGGGAACACTTTTCAGGTTGGTTTGAAGAAAACAAGGGAAGAACAGTACTTTTAAAGAAAGCAAGAGGGCAAAATCGAGATCCTGCACAGCGAGGGGTACAACGAAAACCTGACAAAACACATTTAACTCTTCGACTGGATCCTTCCCGGTTTCAAGCAATGCATCTTCTTCTCAGCGAATCACCCCCCCCCCTAAAAAAAAAAAAACAGCCATAGTCTATCAACAATGCCAGTTTACATCGACCCCGGACCAATAATCGGGGTGAGGTTGCTCTCCCTGGTTATCTGTAAGGGTTTCTCTTCAAAAGGATGGGCATATGTTTACGTTTTAGGAGGCAAACTGCCAATTATGCCGGTCTGTGGTACGCAGCTCAGGGCCATTTGAGAACTGCGCCGGGTTTGTCCGGGATACCATGTAGCGGCGCGACTTTGAATCACGCCTAAAAGAAGCCTGCTTTTTAAGGGACTCTCCTTCCAGGATACCCGTCCAACTCCCAATTTTGACACATACCCAACTGGGTGTGCTTTGTGCATATATATATGCATTTATGTTTGTTTCTTGTCGGGGACCCTTTGGTAGACGTGAAAAGCCTCGGCATGCCTGTCCTTTCCGAGCACGACTCCGAGGCGCTGGAAGCGCGCGGAGGGCTCCAGCAACCCGCAGGCCTGGAGCTCCCAGAAGTTCCCGAAGGGCTGCCAGGCCAGGCAGCTGCCGTTGGACTTCTGGCCGGGAGAAGCAAAATGGCCGGGGCAAGTTTGGGGGAGGGGCAATGTCTGAGGGCCGAAGTTCCGGGCGAAGGGGGGAAAAGATGTTGTTTCTGTTTTCTTGTCTTTTTCCATTTTTTTTTTTTTTTTGGGGGGGGGGGAATTCTGTACCAAAACTTTTTCAGAGTGCAAAGGGAAGACGGAACCGATCCTCTCTTTCTTCCCCGCGATTTAGTTATGGGTTTTGTGGTTGATATTTGGTTCTTGCCACTTGTTAGGGGCAGATGCAGGTGATCCAAAACCCGGATACCAAGCCGGAAAAAGGCAGAGTACCAGAAGTGCGGATACAGAGGAAAATGCCACGCATGTAGACCCATATGTGGGTATTCAACATGGACCGGCTGGTTCGGGTGGCATGTGCAAATCCCCGGCGGCTGATGGGATGTACAGCCAAAACATTGCCAGTGTACAAAGCCCATCTATCCCGTTTTCCCCCTGGAGGTAGTGGCGTTGGGGTAGTCAAGAATCAGCATAAGGGATCAAGGGTCTGAAGCAGGCAGA